>BQNB010051576.1:0-40915 GCA_026074375.1 Tanacetum coccineum | reverse complement strand
GTGATTTTTGAAAGTCTGTCAAAAATTTTCTAAGTGTTGAGTCAGTGTGAGATAGCTTTTTTCCTTTAGCTTTTTAAGTACTTATTTGAATTTCAAACTCCATTTTGAATGTTGATTATTAAAGCTTATTGGATAAGCTTTTCAGTGGCATAAGCCACTAAGCCAGAATGATCCTTTTACTAGCTTATTTTTAAGCTAGAAAAGGCCCTTTGGGCTTTTCACCTAACAGTACTAACTCTAAGTTAGTACTGCTGAAGCATTTTTGCTTATTGAAGCTTATTAGCTTATTGTTTTTTGCTTATTTAGGATTAGCTTAGCTTTTTTGGTTAGATTAAGCCCATTTTAGCTTATTGTCTTTAGTTTAGAGCTTATTTAAGCTTATTTGCCTTTTTAGAGTAAATTTTAAGTGTTTATTAGTTTTTTAGCTTATTTGGCATTCTAGCTTATTTTAGTTGCTAATTTTTGTTCTTAAGTGCTTATTAGATATTGCTTATTGTCTGTCTTAGCTTATACTAAGTTTTCATTTGCTTATTTGCTTTAAAAAAGCCAAACAGTTTAGCTCTTTTTAGTTTTAAGTTTTTAAAGCTTAACTGTGTCTTTCTTGTGCTTATTTAAGTGCTTATTTTTAAGTTATAAATTTTTGTCTTTTTTAAAGTTGCTTATTTTTAGCTTGTTCAAAAAGTAGTAAAAAACAAATGCATAACAAAAAGGTTGGGATTAGGGGAGGCCCCAAGTGAGCAAGACTCGAACTCGGGATCTGAACCCCATCAACCAACGTTTTATAATACACTCACTACCGCTGTGCTACAATAACTCATCCGGTAGTGAGTTGCACTATTTAATTTATAAGGGCATTTTAGCCCATTAAGCCCATAAGCTGTTTTCAGCTTATTACGGCTTATTTATAAGCCCATATTTCTAGCTTTTATTTTTCATAGAACCAGTACACCTTAATCCACTTTACTGTATTTTTTTCACATTTTTCCGACTTTGTTTGCTATTTTTTATCATTTATTTTCTTTAAATCTGTTTTTTAATTATTAAAAATTAAATAAAAATCAAATTTTTTTTTTCTTTTTTAGAAAATTTTCTTTTGTCATATTACACTTAGGAAAAATAGAAAAACTTTCGTAAGGTCATTTTTGCAAAATTTCGTTTTTTAAAGAGCGGGATTCGTTCCCGTGCTCGTTTTTAGTGTTTTCTAGCTCAATTTAGCTCCGTTTTCGTTCTAGTTTTCTTTAAACTTCCTTTTTAGTCAATATAATCCATTAAAAGTGAAAAAATCAATCTAGGCTTAATTTTTGAAAAATTAGGGTTTTTAGTGTGTCATTTTAGCTTCCCGTTCTTGTTTTTAGTATAGTTTGCCTTATTTTTCTCGTAGTTTTAGAAAATCAAACCCAAATCTTTTCCACTCAAGCATTGTTATTCAAACCAACTTCCGACTTTCCAATTCACTCCTCGTTGGGGATAAACGACCCGGGAATATTCTATACTACTTCCGGTTTCATTGATTTTCTTGATAATTATCCTTGTTATATATTTATTTTATTATATATTTATTATATTTATATAAAAGGGTTGAATTTTACACCAATCAACGCACCAAAAAGATTATGAAAACCATTCATGTCAAGTTTGACGCAGTTACTAGCTATGCTTCTGAAAACTGGACTGTTTAGAAACCGTTTTGCTCCAACGATTATAATAATACTTCTTTAGCAGACCCCAAGGAATACTACCATCAAAGAAGATTTGGTCAATTTTATTTGTCAATGTTTGAAGAATATTTTGAGAAGAGGTCTTTTGATACACCTATCAATTCCGCTGCACAATCGACTCAATTTCATGAAGACTCACCTTCCACATCTTCAATCATTGTTGAAAATCATGAGGCTCCTCCCATTGAAACTACATCTGACGAACAAACTTCTCCAATCTCTTTGACAGACGCTGATGAATTTAATCAAGAAGATTCTGCTGATTTTAATGGCAATCTGGATTTTGTTCCATATAACACTCCAAGTCATGAGGAAATTAAATCCTCTACGGCAGCTCTAGAACCATCAAATGTGCAGAATTTCCACCAAGTACAACCCTCAACTCACATTTTGGACAAAAAAAATATCCTCTAGATCAAGTTATTGGTGACCATCCTCAAACCTGTAATGACTCGTCAAAAGCTTCAAAACCGATTTTTTGAGGTATGCATGTAGCGACTAACCGTCCTAGCACTATCGAAAACCAAAGATATTAATGAAGCTATGAGCCGATCACTAGTTGGATTGAAGTCATGCCAGATGAGTTGAATCAATTTGAGAGGACTATTAAGTTTTGGACTCGTTCACGTCAGAAGAATTAATTATTATTGCTCTCAAATGGTCAGGAAGATTAAGTGTGATGCTGAAAATATTGTGGTTTTCGAAACAAAAACTCCGTCTTGTGGCAAAAGGATCAAGCAGGGAAGTAGGCATAGATTTTGGGGGAAAAAAATGGGGAGTATAAAAATATTTGGCTCCTGGTTGCTCGTCTTGAGGCTGTTCGAATGTTTATTGCTTATGCTGCTCATAAGAATATCACCATCTTCCAGATGGACGTTCAAAAAGCTTTTCTCAATGGTCCATTGAAAGAGGAGGTTTATGTCAGCCAACCTGAAGTGTTTATTGATCCAGAATTCCCAAATCACGCTACAGGTTGAAAAAAAGATTTATACGGTCTTAAGCAAGCACCTCGTGCATGGTATGACAAATTGTCTTCTTTCCTAATTCAACATGGGTTCACTAAAGGTATTGTTGACCCAACTTTGTTCACACGACGTCACGGGGAAGACATATTACTTGTTCAAGTATATGTTGACGACATTATTTTTGGATCAACAAATCCAGATTTTTCAAAACGTTTTGCAAATCTAATGAAAAATAATTTTGAAATGTCAATGATGGGTGAACTAAAGTTCTTTCTTAGACTAATTCATCAATCTTCCCCGTGGCATATTATAAGTCAGTCATATATTTGCAATTGAGGGTTAAAGAAACATGGTCTGGATGAGTGTGTCTCCATGAGCATACCTATGGCAATTGAGAGACTGGATGCTGATTTACAAGGCACTCCTACTGATCAAACGACTTATCGTCATATGATAGGAGGGCTAATGTACCTAACAGCCAGTCGTCCAGACATTGCTTATGCTACTTTTGTATGTGCTCGTTATCAAGCACGTCCTACGGTCAAACACCTCAAAGAGGTTAAACGGATCTTTCGGTACCTAAGACAATCCTATAACATGGGCTATGGTTCCAAAGGGATTTCGGATTTGAATAATTGCATATTCGACGCGGATCATGCAGGATGTAACGACGACTGTAAAAGCACATTAGGAGGATTGCAATTTCTAGGTGAAAAGCTCGTGAGTTGGAGTTCAAAGAAACAAGATTATACTGCGATGTCTACTGCTGAGGCTGAATATGTTTCCTTGTCTGCAGTTGTGCCACTAGTCATTTGGATGCGATACACAATTGCAAGTTATGGATACAAATTACAACCGGTTCTGATGTATTGTGATTCCAGGTAGTGCCATTGCAATCTTCATGCAATCTGGTCCGCATTCATAGACATCCGGTGTCATTTTATTAAGGAACATGTTGAGAAGGGTACTGTGGAACTTTACTTTGTCGGAACAGAATACCAACTTGCGGATCTATTTACTAAAGCTCTTCCTAAATAATGCTTTGTTTATTTGGTTCATCGTATTGGTATGAGATGTATGACTTCAACTCAGTTGAAAAGTCTGACAAAGTCATCTTCTTGAAAAGATTATACATCAAACATGTAAATAAATTTTCCAAAAACAAAAGAAAAAAATTGAAAAAATACAAAATTACAAAAAGATTTGTCATATTTTTCAAAATTAAAAATCAAATACAAAAAATATAAAATATAAAGCTCAAAAACATAATTTAAAGATCACATGATCAGATTCATGATTCCAAATTTTTATATATAAAAAGCTTTCGATTGAAAAAACGGGATCATAATCTGAGGGGGAGTAATTGAAAAATTTTCATTCATATACATCATTTCAGAAATAAAATAATAACAAAATGATCTTCTCAAATGAAACTATGGACTTTGAAAAAATGATATATTTCAAGGGGGAGTTCGGGCAGTTTTTTTTTAAAAGCTTTTCAATTTTGAACTTGGAAAAAAAAACTTTCATTTTTCGAAACTATGTGGTTTTAGCATCAGATTTCTTCCAAGGGGGAGTTTTTGATAACATTGGTCAACTTATCATTACTCGAGGGGGAGTTTTTTGAAAATTTAAAACAAAATCGGAAAAAAAAGAGATAACTCGAAAAAAGAAAATACAAGGGCTGAAAGTGTAAGTTTTCAAAACTTATATTTGGTGACTATAAAAAGAGTAAAACTTTTTCTTTTTACTTTTTATTTTTAACGAGCCAACTTACCGAGTTTGTGAAGGAAATCAAAGAAAGATTTCAGAAGCTTATTACAGCGATTACACCTTCTTTTCTTTCTCAAACGTAAGTCAACATGAGTTTTGATTAAGTTTTAGCTGTTTTGAATTATCGAGTTTAAACTCGGTAAGAATTGGATACCTGAATTTAGGATTTATCAAATTTTTGATAAATGATTAAGATCAAGGATAATAATAATCAATGATTATGTGGAAATAAGTGTAAAATAGCTTATAAAAGGTCTACGGTCATAAACTCGATGCTGAACATGAAACTCGGATGTACTTGGTGTGTGTTGAAATTTGTACTTATTGAGTTTGATTTGTTGACTATTTTTTTGGAGGGATAAAATGTAAAGGAATCGAGTTTGATTATAAGGAGTCAGCTTTAAATTCCATTGTGAAACTCAGTAATTGTCAAAAAGTCAAACTCAATAATGTCAAAAAGTCAAATTCGGTAATGTCAAAAAGTCAAAAATCAGTAACAATGAACTTTGTGAATTTTATGCGCTCATAATTTATGCATGCTTATGACGATTAATGCTCGAATGTCTGTGGAACAAAAAGATCAGTCTCTCATGTGTTTTGAAAACATCAAATGATTGTGAAAAAGAAATCAAGTTTTAATGAATTCTAAACTTTGGGTCAAATATGTCTATTCATAATTGTTTAAGTGGTCTAAGTCATGTCCGGTTTTGACCGTTTTCTGCAATGAACAGAATGAGGAGTGAGTGACTTAGTGACCATTCAGTTATTGAATTAGATGTGTTTGTTTACATTGTTTAGGATTCATGACAAAAATAAAAGTGGAAAAGTTTTTATAACTTGAATCTGAAAATCCAGGTTCTTAAGTGTTTAAGTTGGTCTAGGTCACCGTCGTTGTTGACCGTTTTCTGTAATGAACCTGAATGAGGAGTGAGTGACTTAGTGACCATTCAGTTGTAGATTTGGGATTGAATGATTCTATGTTATCATTTTACGAAAAGTTTTTGTCTAAAGATTTCTGAAAAAGTTCTTAAAATATGTTATTGTCAAAATGATACTCTTTCATAAAAACGGTTTTAAGAAGATGTATGATCTCTCTTTAATTTTTCATAAAAGTGTCTTGATTAAAATCAAAAGAGAAATCTTCATCTTTCTTGAAAGAGTATCATGTCACAAAGAATTTCTTGTGAGGATATTTTAAAACAGACAGAGAGAGCTAAATCCATACGCGAAAAAGCAAATCAAAAGTGTGTTCAAAAAAGAATTGGCAGAACACACAAAAATAATAAATCAAAAGAAAATTTTGAATAAAGCGTATGGCATGTGCTGGAAAAAGCAAGAACGAGCACATGAGAAACAAACTGATCAAAAATATGTTCGAAAAGAATTGCCAGAACATATAAAACAAACAGAGTGGAAAAAGACAAAAATGTTAAATGAATTGTTTGTTACCTAACATCTTCATTTCATTCATTCAGTAATCATCATGGCACAACAACAACATGCAACTGATGTTCATCCAGGACGAACTGTGTCCTCCAAATAAAAAGATATGATCTTAAGGATGATAACAGAAGATTTGATTATTGAAACAACGTGCAGATGTTCACCTGGAAAGCAAACTTCTGACGAATTCATCAAGAATTCATCCATTTACGACTAACATTGCAGCTTTTCATAGTACCAGGAATCTATATGGCATAATTTTGGCATACTTTGAAGGAAGACGGATCCAAGTATAGACTCACGTTTATGCTTGACAGGAAAGAGCTTTCTCTTACCTGGATGACTTCAGAACAATCTTTCACCTACCATAAGCAAATGACAATAATCATGATAGTTTCGTGCCACCACCATCATTTTTAGACATGGTTTCATTCTACAAAAATGAATTGGGATTTACAATGAGCTAAGAATCATCAAGCTTTAAGATAATTGTTTCTTTTTTAGGTCTTCGGCAGCCATGGCAAACGTTTTATGCACGATATTTTCCAACATGTTGACAACACTTGTAACTGGAGGGGATCAACCACGTTGACAAAATAATGAAAATGATGTATTGCTTTAGCAATAACATTCATGTTGATATGCGGAGCTTACTATGGAAGGACTTCATTATTCTCTTCATCATCCAACATCTTCGATTCCTTATCCAAGATTTACTAAGATCATCATTAGTCATTACATGACTAATTTTCCTGAGATTTCAAGGCGTGCTTGAGACAGGTATCACAATCTGAAAGATGATGATATAATGAAAAATATCTTTAATTCAGGAAGATACAAAGAAAAAGTTGGAATGAAGATTTCAGCTTGGATGATCTCAGAAGAAATGAAGTACACGGAGCATTATCGGATGTATGTGAATGTGTTTGGGATAGATGTTCCTCTGACTCAGTCACAACCGACTGATTCTACCCAAGGAATGCATAGGACACCTAGCGCCCCTAGGTCACCTAACCCTAACATGGATACAGGAGTGTCAAGTGCTCTAAAACGATCAACTGTGATTCGTTTTCGTATTCCTCAAGAAGATCCACACAATTTAATCCTCCAGCTCTAGGGGTAATTGTGATAAAGGAGGATGAGATGATTTTACAAGATACATTACAGTAGTCTTGTGACACAAAGTCGAGATGAGGTAAGAGCAAGAAGCTAGAGAAATGTGGACTCTGGTTAACGAGCATTCGTATCGTAGAAATTGAAAAGATGGTGGAAGGACCAGAGAATGTTATTGATGATAGTTCAATCCCTAGGAATAATGATCAAAATATTCCCGGCACTAGGTTAGAGCCCAAGAGTGATAAGTAAAGTCTGGTGGGTAGAGAATTTCCAATGTTGAGATTTGGTGGAAATTACTATGTAGTATTACCTGTGAATGTTAATGAAGAAGAGGAAGAAATAAATTGATGAGGTGTAATGATTAAAAAACGAAGGTAGAAAGGAAAGATTGTAGAGGTAGTCTAGGAGTACACGTTCCCCACCCAATTAGATCTCCAAGGACTCATACTGATCTCGTATCTTCGGATACTGTGAAAACTCCGAGGACATTGACGGTAACTGATACTACACTTACACTATCATGTTCACTCAACACTATGTTATCTACCACAAACGATTTCTATCAATATTCAACCAAAACGTGATCATTTCAACGCTACGAGAGTTTCTTTCAGAGTTACAGGTCGTTATGGGATATTTGTTTGAACATCTAAGGGCAAAGTTCTTGTCGAGGAAGTCATTTGATACTCTTGCTGATCATCTTCAGGAAGTAATGTTGAATCAATACACACAAATATGGCTAGTAAGCTTTACCATGTAGCAGTCAAAAAGCAAGTTCCTGAGCAGGTTAAAGTTCAAGTTCCAGTGTATGTTGTAGAAGGGCTGCTTTTGGAAAGGCAACAGAATAAAGAAGAGACAGATAAGATTATTGCTAAAGTATCATTACAAGACATGGGAAATTATAGTGCTAAAATTTCCTCACAGGTCAAAAACGCAATTTGATACTAACAGATTCTTCTGCTGGTTGATGTGTTTGTTGTAGGATGTTATATGTTGGACATATTCTTATGTTCATCCAGCTCAACACAAAACAAACATATGTTCAGAACAACAATATTCAACTGTATCATCAATGAGAAAGCCGACCTCAGTTGCAGCAACAAGGCACTTGTAGAACTTCTGCCGTTCACCTAAGAGATCAGGACGATCCTCATGATGATACTCACCCTGACTGGGGGAAGAATAGTGCAAAGCGGCAGAAGACATCGGAGTATGAAGCTTATGTGTTTGGAGAGTCATCGTCTGGACAAGTTTTTCAAGAGGAACAAGCTCCATCAACTTTAGGTAATCAAGAGAAAGATGATGATTTTGATTTTTGGACTGACTCTTATGCTTTAGATGATGATGAAATACCAATGAAGCAAGTATCACAAGACATTATGGAAGAAGTATCGCTGACCATTGATGAAGCTAAGCTGAGAAAGATGGCTGATGAGATGTTGAGACAGAGATGTACTTCAAGAGATGAGCATGAGTATCACATTACTCAGATGAAGAATTTCTTGAAGAGTGACATTGTCTGGGAGAGTAGAAAAAAATTATTGTCTCTCTACATCCACGAAAGACCACACCATTAGTTCATAGCTATCAAAAAGATCATGAAACTCTAGCGTTGTCTCTGATTAATCAAGACCTTTTGTATTTAAAGAAAGGAAATTCTGGACCCGAGAAGATAGTTTTGTTACTTCACAAGTTTCCTGCGGTTATTTTTAATGATGATGATATTGAAGAACGAACTTCCAGATGGGTGAATAAGTGTGTTCGAAAGTTTAATCCTTATGCTCGCTATGGTGTTGAACATTGGAAGAATCCTCATGCGAAGATTTTCTACATAAGGAAACAGAAAGAGCCTGGAAAACCAAAGGAAGAGGTTTATTCGAACTCAAAGATTATTCAAGTTGTCAAGACATACTGGGAATTGGGTCATGAACACAAGTTTATCACAGAGATTGTCGCAAGAAGAGCTAATAAGTACCTAGTGTCAATAACTGAGCCAGACTACAAGAATCTCAATAAGAATGATATTGAGCACATATACTTGTTGATTATGAATGGCAATGTACCGAATTATTCAGATACAGGATTGCTATGGTCTTTATCAGTATTTATTAGAAGTACAGTGATATGGGAAAGAGTGCATGACTTCCAACTTTGAATTGAAAGCTATCAACAGAAGGTTAATCTCACCGCACCAATAATGACTTTCCCAGGAATTAAAGATCATGAAATGTTCTCTATCATCTATGAGCTTGTGCATGGAATTATTTATAACATGGTTGTTAAGATCCCGATCCTGGTCTTAGGATCTTACCATTTTACGATACTACAAAACAAAAATGATCCAGATCCTACATAAGATCTTTGGATGCGTAAGATATTATAGGATCCAGATCTTGACCATAGGATCTTAAGATCTACTCCGATCCGATCTTACTTTTCTCGAACCATAAACTAAAAAACTACAAATTTATAGGTTGTGTTTCATAGAATTTAAAAAATAACAAGTTAATCTTTCTAAACGTTTCAAAATCATAATTTAGGACAATATTTCTATGAAACATTCATATAATTTTGTGTTTATGATATATAATAATTTGCAGATTTGTATAATATTACAAAGACTAATAAAACAACGACATTGTAGTAGGATCTTACGATCCCGATCCGATTTTACGATCTCGATCTTGCAAAGACGAAAATGATCCTGAGTAGAATCTCGATCTTGAAAACCTTGATTTATAAGAATAGCAAGAAAGAGAAATGGGTGATGAGACATTCAGAGATCCATAAGTTTTGTGATGCAACGTTAAATAGAGTGTTAGAAGGTTTGAAGAGTGATAATAATGATATCAAGTATGGGTATGTAAAAAAAGATCTCACTAAAGATGAAGCAGAGTACTTGAAGTTGTTTGAAGAGCGAGACCATTAGTTTCTATTATAGTTGTGTTTGATTTATTCTTGCATATTATACACTTATTACAAGCCAAGGAAGATAAATTAAAGATTCTATTTATTGGGTTCTACCAAACTTCTTGTAACTTGAATTGTAGAAGCTCTTCCTGCCTTGCACTCTATATGCAGCTTGGATCCTTTAATGCAATAAACATAAATTACATTTTTGGGTTCTTATTGTGATTAAAAAAAGAAAGCAAAAAAGCTATTTTGAATGGTCTTTATGGTTTGCATTCTTTGTTAAATTGTACGTTCTTACCATATGTTCATTAAACATCCCTTTTGACATTTTTCTGGCTTTGTGTAGCTGATTTACAATATCTCAGTACACTTGATCAAGAGGATGATCTTTATGAATTCTTGTAGTTAGAATAGGATTGACTTGGATTGTTGTATCCAAATTGTTCATGTCAGCCTCTGCACCATCATCTTGATCATCACTTGTGGAGTCAAATATGTTGTAATCTTCTAAAGCAGGCATATTTGGATCATCTAGAAGTTCAAGGAATTGTTTTTCCAACCAACAATATTTAACTTTATTTGTGCTCTTTAGCTAGACATTAACATTGTTAGTGACACTTTTATCTTTATCTTACTTCTCTTGATCTCTTACTGTTACCTATATTTTCTTGGATCCTTCTATCAAACCTTATTTCCTACATCACTTGAAGGTTTGGGTACCATCTTCATGAGATGAAACTACTTTGGATACTATGGGAAAATGGTGGAATCATACAGTCCTTAATGGTAACGCATGCAAATGTAATCTTTGTCTTGTTCTGTCTCTCAGGTTTGATTGACACTGCAAGGTATCTCTTGCGGTTGTAAGCAATATATCCCATGGTGTAGGTGGTTAAGGCTTACTAGGGGAGACATGTTTGGGATGGGTGAGGGGGTGGGCTGACTAGTAGACATTCTGGTTCATTGAGGGACGACCATTCGTGAGTTCAATTGTTGGTGCCACTTTGGTTCTAAGGCCTACGTGTGGAGCGGTTGGGGAGTAATCGGGGGTATTTCGGCAGTAAGGTCACAGGTAGGCCAATAAGTTGGTGGGGGGTGGTACGCATGTGGTTGTGTCGAGGTGATACGGTGGTGGGTGGATGTAGTGGGGAGGTAGTGGGGAGGGGTGAGACCGGGGGGTTGGGGGGTATGAGGGGCGTCTGGTGGTCTGGGTACGAAGAGAGATCGATTGGAGATGGGAGTGGTGGTGTGGGCGGGGGGGGGGTGGGGGGGCCCCGATGGTGTTGTGGATGGTAGAAAGGGCGGTAGGGGCGGGGGGGGAGGGGGCCGGGGGGCGGTGGGGGCGGGTAGGGTCAGGGGGGGGAGGGGGGGGAGCTGGGAGGGGGGGGGGGGGGGGGGGAGTGAGGGGGGGGAAGGGGAGCGTCAGGGGGGCGCGGGTTTGAGGTGGGAAGATGGAGGGTCTGAGGGGGGGGCGGGGGGGGTAGCGCGGGGGGGTAAGAAAGAAAATGATGAGCAGGGTACCATCGGGATGAGAGGCGGGGTTGCGGTGTAGGTAAGGTAGGGGAAAGAGGCTAACGGGGGTAGAGTGACGGGAGGGTATGTAGTGAATGAGGGGGATATGGGGAAGATGGCTGTAGGTGGCTCCTATCTATGGGTGAAGGGCGGCGGGTACTCGTGGAGGCCGGGCTAGGCGTGGGCCGGGTCGTTTCAGGTATGGTGGTGTGTACGGGTCCTTGGAGAGGGGGGGGTGGTGTTGCGTTGGGTGGGCGGCGTAAGAGGGTGTAAGAGAGGGGAAGAGGAGAGGTCCTGGTTTGAGGCTAGAGGAAGGGGCGGGGACGAGGAGGGGTGGGCGGGGGTAGGTGGAAAGGGGAGGTTACGTGGTGGGAGGGGTTGAGGGAGGGGTTACTGTGTGGGCTAGAGGGGTTGGTGGGTAGGGGTGGTACCGGGTGTCGCTGTAAGGAGCAGGGACTGGCTGGTGGGGAGTATGGGAGGTAGTAGGGGAGGGTGGGGGGAGGAGTGGAGGGGCGGAGGAGGAGACGGAAGGGAGGGGGAGGGGGAGGAAGAGGGAGGCAGGGGGGCGGGGGGGTGGGGGGACCGGAGGTGGTAGGCGAACGGTGTGGTGTCGATGTTGGCGGGGGGTGGTGGGGGGGGGGGATGAGAGGTGGGGAAGGTTAGGGAGGGGATGAGGTGGTGTCTGCTGGTGTGGGGGGTGGTTCTGCTGTATTTAGATCATCGTGTGTGTCGGAGGGGCAGCGTCTGGTCTGGCAGGAACCGAGGGTTGGAGGCACAGGTATGTCGGGAGAGGGTATGTTAGACAGGGTGGGTGTTTACCAGTGTTGTTGGAAATTAGGTGGGGGGAGGGCGGTGGGTGGCGGGGGGTGGAGGGTACTGGGGGGGGGAGCTATGGGGATGGTAGCTGGAGGGCGGGGGAGGGGGGGGGGGGGGGGGTGTATAGGTGGGTGAGCACAGAAGAGGGGTAGTGGGGGGGGTATGGGGGTGGGGGTGGAGGGGGGGGGGGGTGGAGGGGGGGTAGTGGGTGGGGGGGGGGTATGGGGGGTGGGGTACTGGGGGGCTTGGGGATGTGAGGGGGGTGGGGGGGTGGGGGGGGGGACGGGGGGGAAGGGGGGGGCGGGGGTGGGGAGGTTAGGTAGGGGGGGGGGAGTGGGGTGGGGGGCGGAGAGTGGGGGGGGTGGGTAGGAAGGGGGGGTAAAGGAGGGGGAGGTACGTAGATGGGGTTAGTGAGTGGGAGGGGGGGGAGGGCGGAGAGTGGGGTCAGGAGGCGGGGGGGGGTAATTGCAGAATGGACTGAGGTAGGGGTGGAGCTGGTAGATGGCGGAGGGGAGGAGGTGCGAAATTGGGAAGGACTTGTGTAACGGCGGGGATGATAGATGAGGGAGTAAGGAGGGAGAGCTTGGTGGCAGGTAAAAGGGGTAAAGTAAAAAAATGGATGGTTGTGTGCGGGAGGATCATATGAGCGGTGTATGAATTGGGATGGGATGGTTGTTTGCAGTGGGCGATAAGTGGCGGGTAGGGAGGTGTCGGAGGTGAAGGTGAATTAGGGCGGGGCGGTGGATGTCGGGGATAGGGATGGGATTTGAGTGGGATGGAAGAGTGGGGTTGGTGTAGAAGAAGAGGTTGGAGGGGGGGGGGTATGGGAGGTGCAGTGAGAGGTGAGAGGGAGCGGTAGACATGCAATTGGATTTGGTGGGTGTTGGAGTTGGGGGGTGTGTAAGTTGGGTGACGGTTGCTGTTAGGATAAATTGTTTGAGGGGGTTTGGTCGGTGGGGGGGCTTATGGTTGTTATGTAGGGAGATTGGGGGGGGGGGGCAGGGGGGGAGAAGGGGTATGAAGGGGGGGAAAGGTGGGAGGAGGAGGGGGGAGGGGGGCAGAAAGGGGGGCGGGAGACGGGGGGGCGTATAAAGGCGGGTGTGGAGAGGATGTAGGGAGGGGGATATTGGGGTGGGTGTTTAGTAGTTGGAAGGGGCGTGGGGGGGGGGGTGGGGTGGTGGGGTAGGTGGAGAGTAAATGGGGGGAGGGTGTCGTGTTCTTACTGAGGTTGAGTGGGGGCGGCAGGGTAAAGGAGGTTGTTGTAATGGGTGGTTGCGTGGAGGGTTTTAAAGGTTTGGTGTTGTGGGAGGTAGGGTTCTTTGGAAGAGAGCGTTTTGGTGGGGGTGACGGGGGGGCGTAAAAGTGGGAGAGGGGGTATGCTGGGAAGGGGAGGGTGGGGAAGGGTGGGGTATGGTAATGGTGGAGGGGAATTGTGGTAGAGGTATGGATGTAAGGGGGGGGGGGAGGGGGGTGTTAATAGAGGGATATGAGTGGCGTGGGGGGGGAGTAGGAATAGGTGCATTTGGGGGCGGATGCGAAGGGGCAGGGTTCATGAGTTACAAAGGTACTTTTAGTAGGGGTTATGTAAATGGGCAGAAGGGTGGAATGGTGGGGAGGGGGGGGAGGGAGGGGGGAGCGTACGAAGGGGTAGGAGGGTAGTAGCGGTACTGGACGGTGGATGTGGTGAGGGGGGTCTTGAGGGAGAGGGGGGTGGTGGGGACAGGTAGGGCGGCCGGGGGGAGGGGTATGGTGGGAGGGGCGGCACGGGGGGGGGTTGGTGTAGGAGAGGGGGGCGGGTCCTTAGAGGGGGGCGGGGGGAGGGGGGTCTTGTTGTTGCGTGGAGAGTGTGTGGAGGGGGTCGGGGTGTGTGGTGGAGGAGGAGACGGGGTGGTAGGCAGGGTCGCGGGAGCTGGTTAGAGGTAGCGGAGGGGGGGGATGCGCGGCGCGGGAAGGCGGGGAGGGGTGGGGTATCACTGGGGGTGGGGGGGTGCGCAGGCGGGGGCGGCGGGGGTGGGGGGGGTTGGGGGGGGGTATAGGAGGGTAGTATGGAGGGGTTACGAGGCGCGGAGAAGTGGGTGGGTATTGGGGGTAAAGGGCGGTGGGAGGGGTAGGCGGTTACACTCGCTATGGGCAGAGTACGATGGGGGGGAGGGGTATGCGGGAGGGGGAGTGAGGGGGGGGTGGGGTGGGGGGAGTGGTATGAGTACTTGATGGGTTGGGTTAGCGGTTGGTATGGTAAAGGGGCAGACGGGGGGAGGGATGGAAGGAGGGGAGGTGGGACGAGGGGTGTGCTCGGAGGGGGGGAGGAGTGAGGTGGAGGGGTGAGAAGGGTAAGGTAGCGGGAGGGGAGGGGAGAGTGGGGCAGGGGAGGGGGAGTGGGAGATGTTTCGGGCGGGGGGGGTGGGATGATGTGGAGGGGTAGGTTGGAGGGCGGGTAGGGGTGGGGAATGGTAGGGAGGTGGGGGGGGGATAGGGTGGTGGGGTGTTGGGGGGAGGTTTATAGGAAGGAAGGGATAGAAGGTGGGGGGAGTGTAGGTAGGAGGGGGGTGGGGTAAAGGGGGGAGGATGGTGGGGATTAGGGAGGCGAGTGGGTAGTGTCGTTAAAATGGGAGTTATGAGCGGGAGGGGGAGGAGAGAGGGGGGGAGGTGAGGGGAGTGATGGAAGTGGGGAGGCGGTTGGGAGGGATATGGGAGGGTACTGGGGGAAGGAGGGTATGGGGGGGGGGGTGGAGCGGGGGCCGGGGGCAGGTAGGGTAAATTCGGAGGGGTGAGGTGGGGTAGGGAAGGTATATGGATGGCGACGGGGGGGTAAGGAGAGGGGGGCGGGCGGGCGTAGTGGGTGGGGGCAGAGGGGTTACGAGAAGGGGATGGGTATGGGGGTACCGGGTAAAATTTGTGGGAAGGGGCGGAAGCAGGACTTATGAGAGTATACAGGTGGCTGGGGGGTAGGAGGAGGATAGGGGAGAGGAGGTGGGGGACGGAGGTATAGAGGGGTGTGGAGTAGGGGGGGAGGGTTTTATCGGGGAGCGATTGTGGGGAGGGGAGGTGAAATGGGTGAGGGGGTGGGGGCGCCTGGAGGTATGGGTAGGGGAGCGGAGGGTAGAGGGTATGGGGGTATGAGAGGGGGACGGAAGAGGCAGGGGGGAGGGTCTAATGGAGAGAGGGGAGGGGTAGGGGGAGGGGGAGGGGGTAGGGAGGGGTCGGTGGGGTGAGAGGGAACGAGAAGTGGGAAGGTGGTGAGGCAAGAGGATTGGGGCGGGGAGAGGTAGGGTGGAGGGAGGGTCTGCGGGGGGAGCGGGGAGGGGGTATGAGGGTATCTGGGAGTGGCGTAACGGGGCGAGGTGGCAGGGGTAGGTGCAGAGCAGCGGAGCGTTGATGAGGGGGGGGAAGGGAGAAGGACTTGTGAGGTGTAAGGTATGATGGTAAGGGGCGGACTCAGGAGGGAGGTATGATAGTGGAGGGAAGAGCTGTGGCTGGAGGGGGGGGGTAGGGTGGTGGTTGTAGGGGTCTAGCGGGGGGGGGTGAGGGGTGGGGAGGGGGTAAAGGGGGGAGGGCTAGTGGGAGGGGGAGTCAGGAAGGTATGGGGGGAGGTGAAGGGGGGAGGGTGAGGGTAAGGTAGATGGGAGGTGAGAAGAGCAGTATGGGGGGATGGGGTGGTACGGTGTAGTTTGAGTCGGTGATGCATGGAGCGGTGGGGGTGGGGGCGGGGTAGGTGGAGAGGTAAAAGATGGGGGGCGAGATCGATAGTGGGGGCATGGGTATGGGGGGGGTTAGAGGTAGTGTGGGGGGGGATAGGCGGGGGGTTAGAAGGAGGGGATGTTGATGGGAATTGATGAGTTGTTGTGAGTGGTTGGGGTGGGGGGGGGGGGAGGGTGGGGTTGATGTGGATGGGGGTTGTGAGGAGGGGACTGGGGTGGGGTGTGTAAGGGGTGTGGGAAGTGGTGGGGGAGTGGTGAGTAAGTGGGGGGGGGAGAAGAGGGGGGGTTAGTTATTTTTAGTGTTGTTGTGTTGGGAATGTTTGGAAGGGGGTGTTTTGGTATTCGCGGGTGTGTTGGGGGTTTTGGGGTTGGGTTGGTTGTTGGGTTTTGGTTGTGTGATGGTAGGTTATGTGCTTTGTTTGTGTGGTTGTGGGTTTTTTGTTGTGGTGGTGTATTTTGTGATCGGAAGGGAGGGTGTGGGTTGGTGGTGTTATTAAGTGGGTGAAGGTCTCGATTAAATTGGAGATTGGGTTGTTGGGCATTTTTGGCGTTTTTGTGGATTGTTTTGATTGTGGGTTGTTGTTGGTTTTGTTGGTTTGGTTGCGGTTGGTCGGGCGCGTGTTGGTTTTGAAGGTTGGTGGTGTTGTAGCTATGGTTGTGTATTGGTTGTTGGATGTTGTGGGGGGTGTGTTTAGTAGGGTCTGTTGGGGCTTTTGGTGTTTGTTGTTATGGCGGAGAAATATGTTTGTATAAGATGGGTAGAATTCGTTGGTGTGTTTTGGGGTAGCGGGTGAGTGTTGCTGTGGGTGTGGGTGGTGTTGACGGGTGGAGTGGTGGTTGGCGTGGGGGGGATCCTTGTGTGGGTGGTTTGGATTAATAGTTTTATAGTTTAGGTGTGTGTGGGTTAGGGGGGTAGGTTATTGGTTTAGGTGTCCATTGTTTTGTGGTGTTGGGGGGTGGTTTTCTGTTGTATTCAAATGTTTGGTGGTTGGTGGTGTGAGTGGTTGGTGTTTTTCGTGTGTGGTGGAGATTGAGGGGATAGTGGGTGTGGGCTGTATGTTGTGTTGGTTGGTTGATGGTGTTAGGATTGTGTAAGTTGTGAATTGGTAGAGACGTGCACAGTTGTTGAGGTCGGATCCAAGACTTCACAAAATCAATAACGGGCTGGGCGGGGGGGGGAGGGGGCGGGGGGAGGGGAGGGGGGGGGGGGCGGCGGGGGGGGGGGGGGGGGGGGGGAGAGGGTGGGTCTGGGGGGCGGGGGAGCGGGGGGGGGACGCTTAGTGGAGGAGGGGGTTGTGGGGGGGGTTGGAGGGGAGCGGTGGAGGGGGTTTGGGGGGGGGGGGGGGGGGGGGGGGGGGCGGGGGGGGGTTGGGGGGGGGGGGATGAGGAGGGTTTGTGGGGGGGATGTTGGGGGGGGGGTTGGGAGGGGGTGGCGGGCCGGGGGGGGGGGTTGGATGGCTTATTGGCAGGGGGTTGGGGGGAGGGGGTTGGAGGAGGGGGGGAGGGGGGGGTGGGGGGGGGTGGGTGTTGGAGAGGGCGGTAGGCGGAGGGGGGGGGGGGGGGTGGGGAGGGGGGGGGCGGTGAGAGTGGTGTAGGGGGGTAGGGGGGGGAATGGGGGGTGCGTGGGTGTTGATGGCGGTGTGTTTTTTTAGCGCATTGGATGCTTGTGGTATTTTTTTTTTTTTTTGTATTGTTTTTTTTATTAATTTTTTTTTGTTTTTTGTTTTTTGTTTTATGCTTTCATTTTTGTTGATCTTTTTTGTTGTTAAATTTTTTTTTTGTGGTTTAATTAGGTTATATTTTTTAATTTTTTTGAATTGTAGAGGCATGAGTCTCTTGCACCATCATCTGAGTTTCCACTTGCACCTGTTGTTGCCCCACATGGGATTCGTCAACGGCCAACAATTCTTGTCCGACCCGGTGAGGCTATTCCCTTCGGTCGACCTTACCCCACCCACCCTAATGGACCGCGTAAGTTGTTAACTGCGAGGAAGAGAGTTGGACCTTTTCCTGCTCGTAGACTTGCATGGAGATGTGTATCTCATCGTTCTTCGGATCGTGATTCTTCGCCAGACTTTACTTCAGACTCATCATCTTCTGGTTCATCTTCGAATTCTTCATCAGATATTTCTTCAGGTTCATCTTCAACTTCATTATCAGACTCATCGTCAGTTCATTCTTTAGGATGTGATGCATCAGGTCAGTCTCATTCAAGATCATCGACTAGAGTTGCATCACCTAGATTAGTTTATCCCTCGATTAGGACTCTACAATGTTGTGAGGCTTTTATGCGTTGGAGGTCTGTACCATTGTCTACTCTTTACCCACCTACGACATCAGAGTCATCCCCATATTCATTTTCTAAGAGGTCATTGGATTCATCTTCACCTTCTGCTGGACCATCTCGCAAGAGATACATGTCCCCTACTACTTTGGTACCATCATCTACTCCTGTTTCGAGATCGATAGTCCCTGCTCTTGCTAATCTTCCGCCTCACAAGAGGTTTAGAGATTCATACTCATTAAAGGTTAGCGGGAGGAGCATATGGAGATTGGTACTGCTGATGCAGATTTGGGTATTAGTGATGGAGTTAGAGCTCATACTGAGGATGGTATATGTATAGGAGTTGAGATTGCTTCTAGTGATATTAGGGAGGACGAGGAGAAGTTTGAGGCAGAGGCCAGTACGGGAGGCACGATGGAGATCGCGGTAGATCAATTGGTTACTAGTGGTATTTCTGAGCCCACTGGAGGAGATGCTCCTAATCTTGAGGGTACTCTTTATGATATAGCTCATTACATGTATGAGGTTCCTCTTGATAGGATTACTAAGTTTGAGACTGCTTAGAGATAGTTGGTGGCTAGCGGAGAGAGAGCTGGTTTGGCTGATAGGATTAGGAGTTTAGAACGGGAGAACCTAAGGGTTAGAGCCTTGTTGGTATCGAGAAAGATCGTGTTAACAATCTTCGTTGTTACATGGCACTTTCTCAGGAGGAGTTTCGTCAGATTCGTAGGGATCGTGATGATACTCGGAGGAGACTTAGGAGGTTGGAGTCACTTGTTAAGAGGCGTTTGGGATTTCGCCGTTAGTTTGGTAGTACCATTGTGATAGGTCTCGTTTATCTTGAATCAAACATATCGATCATGAAAGCATAGAGAGAATAGTAGAGGATAGCAAGTATTCAAATTTCAAATGATATTAAAATGGAGAGAAAATGGAAGAGTTAGTTACAAGCTATCACCCTCTAATGAATATTAGAGAGGTATTTATAGGTGAGGGAAGGAGGCTTCCCTTCCTTTATTTTCATAACTTATCACTTCTAGTCCTTAGACTTTGGTAATTATGCTATTTCATTCTTTTAGCATAATACACCTTATTACAAACTACTTTGACATTAACAAAAGAAAGACTGATGACTAAATAACACAAAATCACATAATCGACACTTTTAATGATCCTAACAATCTCCCCCTAAGGGTCGATTATCCAGGGCGTTCTCTTCGTGGTCTAATTGGTCTTCCATTCACCAACATCTCCCATCTTCTCATCTGTCTACGATGCTTTAATCTTTCTTCAATCTCTTCTTCAAACAACTTCAAGTACTCTGCTTCATCTTTAGTGAGATCTTTTTGTACATACCCATACTTGATATCATTATTATAACTCTTCAGACCTTCTAACACTCTATTTAACGTTGCATCACAAAACTTATGGATCTCTGAATGTCTCATCACCCGTTTCTCTTTCTTGCTATTCTTGTAAATAATTCCATGCACAGGCTCATAGATGATAGAGAACATTTCATGATCTTCAATTCCTGGGAAAGTCATTGTTGGTGCAGTGAGATTTACCTTTTGTTGATAGCTTTTAATTCCAAGTTGGAAGTCATGCACTCTTTCCCATATCACTGTACTTCTAATGAATACTGATAAAGACCATAGCAATCTTGTATATGCATAATCCAGTTCTTTTCCATTCATAATCAACAAGTATATGTCCTCAATATCATTCTTATTGTGATTCTTGTAGTCTGGCTCAGTTATTGACACTAGGTACTTATTAGCTCTTCTTGCGACAATCTCTGTGATAAACTTGTGTTCATGACCCAATTCCTAGTATGTCTTGACAACTTGAATAATCTTTGAGTTCGAATAAACCTCTTCCTTTGGTTTTCCAGGCTCTTTCTATTTCCTTATGTAGAAAATCTTCGCATGAGGATTCTTCCAGTGTTCAACACCATAGCGAGCATAAGGATTAAACTTTCGAACACACTTATTCACCCATCTGGAAGTTTGTTCTTCAATATCATCATCATTAAAAATAACCGCAGGAAACTTGTGAAGTGACAAGACTATCTTCTCAGGTCCAGAATTTCCTTTCTTCAAATACAAAAGGTCTTGATTAATCAGAGATAACGCTGGAGCTTCAGGATCTTTTTGACAGCTATGAACTAATGGTGTGGTCTTTCGTGGATGTGGAGAGACAAGAATTTCTTTTCTACTCTCCCAGACAATGTCACTCTTCAAGAAATTCTTCATCTGATCAATGTGATACTGATGCTCATCTCCTGAAGTACATCTCTGTCTCAACATCTCATCAGCCATCTTTCTCAGCTTAGCTTCATCAATGGTCAGCGATACTTCTTCCATAATGTCTTGTGATACTTGCTTCGTTGGTATTTCATCATCATCTGAAGCATAAGAGTCAGTCCAAAAATCAAAATCATCATCTTGCTCTTGATTACCTGAAGTTGATGGAGCTTGTTCCTCTTGAAAAACTTGTCCAGACGATGACTCTCCAGACACATAAGCTTCATACTCCGATGTCTTCTGCCGCTTTGCACTATTCTCCCCCTCAGGATGAGCATCATCATGAGGATCGTCCTGATCTCTTGGGCGAACGGCAGGAGTTCTACATGCAGTTTGTAGTACCCAAATTTCTTTCCAAACTCACATCTAGAGAAGCCAACCATATTGCTATGTCTTGTTGTTGCAATTGAGGATCAACTTTCATAGCAAGATATAGTTGATATTGTTGATCTGGAACAGAGGATGTTTGTGATTGATCCGGATGAACATGAAGAATATGTCCAGACATATAACTACGTACGGATGCATCAACTTGAGAAGGAATGACATTGGCAATTGCATTCTTAATTTGTGTCGAGATTTGAGCCTGAATATTTCCACGTTCCTGCAGAATAGCTTTAGCAATCAATCTTTCCGTCTCTTCTTTAGCCTTTTGCCTCTCCAGAATCAACCCTTCCGCAACATACACTAGAACTTGATTCCGAACTTGTTCAGGAACTTGCTTCATAACTTGCTCCTTAATGTGTTTGTCTACCATAGTGGGTAATGTCTCAACCATTACATCATGAAGATTATCAGCAAGTGTATTGAATGACTTTCTTTGCATGAACCTCGCCCGTAGATGTGCAAACAAGTAACCATAATGTCCTTGTAACTCGTGAAATAAGCTCTTGTAGCGTTTGAAGCGAGTAGGTTTTGTCTTGAACAATGATAGAAGTCGATTCGTTTTAGCTAACTTTTTGTGAGGTGAACTTGATGATGATGTAGTATGAGGAGTATTCCATAATACCTGTAGTTTCCTCGGTACCAAAGATACGAGATTATATTAATCTCCTAAGGAGATCTAATTGGTGTAGGGATTGGTGAATTCCTAGTCTCCTCTACAAGTTTCCCTTTCTCCCTTCTCTTTAATTCATACACCTCATCAGTTATTTCTTCATCGTCATCATTTACATTCACTGGTATAACAACGTTAGTAATCTCCACCACTAGAGTCTCCTTAGTAATATCTACCTCCTTATCTTTAGTAATCTCCACCTCTAGACTTTCCTTATTTCTCCTGGGCTGTATCCTAGTGCCGGGAATATTTGGTTCATCATTCCTATGGATTGAACTATCATCAACAATATTCTCTTGTCCATCCACCATCTTTTCAGTTTCTTCAGATGACAAGTGCTCATCAACTAGTGCCACATTTTCTCTTTCTTCGTGCTCCTCATGACTTTTATGCTCAGCAAGACTAACTTGTAATGTATCTTGTAAAATCATCTCATCTGCTTTGTCAATAGTTGGCACTAGAGCTGGTGGTGTAAGACGTGTAGATCTCCTTTCACGAATACGAAGACGAATCATAGTTGATCGTCTTGGATCACTTGACTCTGCGGCTTCCTTATCAGGGTTAGGTGACCTAGGAGCGCTAGTTGTCCTATGCGTTCTATGGGTAGACTCAGTCGGTTGTGACTGAGTCAGATGAACATCTATCCCAAACACCTCTGCATACATCCGATAATGCTCTGTTTGCTTCATTTCATCAGAGATCATCCAAGCTGGTATCTGCATTCCAACTTTGTTTTTGTGTCTTCTTGAGTTAAAAATATTCTTCATGATATCATCATCTTGCAAGTTGTGATACATGTCTCAAGCACGTCATGATGTGTTTAAGTAAAGATATCATGTAGTGACTGACAATGATCTTTGTAAATCTTGGATATGGAATCGAAGATGTTGGATGATGAAGCAAATAGTAAAGTCCTTCCCATAGTAACTCCGCATAATCTACGCGAATGTTGTTGACAAAGCAATGAAACATTTTCATTATCTGCAATGGTGGTTGATCCCATCCAGTGACACGTGTTGTCAAGCATTTAGAGAATATCTTGCATAACGTTTGCCATGGCTGCAGAAGACCACTTGTCTTGAAACTTGATGGTGTCTTCAGCTCTATTGTAAATCCTAATACTTGTTTGTAGAATGGAACCATTTCAGAAAATGACGGTGGTAGTACGAATGAATTATGATTGTTGTCAGTTTCTTGTGGAAGATGAAAGATTGTTCTAAAGTCATCCAGTGTAAGATTAAGTTCTTTCTTGTCCAGCATAAACTTGAGCTAACCTTTATTTCTTCATTCAAAGATGCCAAACTGTGCCAAGATAAATCCATGGTACGGATGAAGAAGCTGCAATGTTGAATCGTAATGGATGATTCTTGATGATGTTAGTCAGAATTTTGCTTTCCGGTGGACATTGCATCTGATTAAGATCAACCTTCTTGTTAGCATCCATAAGATCATATCTTTTGTTTGGAGGACACAGTTCATCTGGATGAACATCAGCTGCATGTTGTTGTTGTGCCATGATGATTACTGAATGAATACAATTGAGATATTAGATAACAAGCAATTCATTGACATTTTTGTCTTTTTCCACTCTTGTCTGTTTTATATGTTCTGGCAATTCTTTTTGAACATATTTTTGATCAGTTTCTTTTCCCATGTTGCTCGGTTCTTGCTTTTTCCTAGCACAATGCCATAACTTTTATTCTTTGATTTACCATTTTGTGTGTTCTGGCAATTCCTTTTTCAACACACTTTTTGATTTTGCTGTTTTCGTGTATTGGATTTATGCTCACTCCTTTCTGTTTTTAGAATATCCTCACCAGAAATTCTTTGTGACGTGATACTCTTTCAAGAATGATGAAGATTTCTCTTTTGATTTTAATCAAGACTCTTTTATGAAAAATTAAAGAGAAATCATTCAACTTCTTAAAATTGTTTTGTGAAAGAATATCATTTTGACACAATAACAAATTTTGAGAACTTTTTCCAGAAATCTTTTGACAAAAACTTTCTTTATAATGATAACATAGAATCAGGTAATCTTAAACCCTTAACTGAATGGACACTAAGTCACTCTCTCCTCATATCTGGTTCATTGCAGAAAACGCCAAAGCCGGACATGAACTTATTCCCACTTAAACAATAAGAATTGGATAACAGATTCAAGTCATAAAAAATTGCTTTTATCTATTTACTTTTTTTTCATGAATCCTAAACAATGAAGACAAACTATTCTAATTCAATATTGAAATGGACCTAAGTCATCACTCCTCATTTCTGTTTCATGCAGAAAACGGCCTAAACCGGCACATGATTAGTCCACTTAAACAATTACGAATAGATATATATGACCCATAGCTCAGAATTCATAAAAACTTGATTTCTTTTTCAAAATTATTCACCACGCTTGAGAAACTGATCTTGTTATTCCACAGACATTTAAGCATTAAACATCATAAGCATGAATCATCAACATTATTTCTTTCTCAAAACACCTTCACGTTTCCACAAACGTACTTTCACTGAATTTTGACTTTTTAGTATTACTGAATTTTGACTTTTTGACCTTTCCGAGTTTGATTTTTTGACTATTACTAAGTTTCACAAACATTGATTCTTTTTGACATATGAAAAACCAAACTCAATCCAACCTCAATCCTTTATCTTATCATTCTCGAATTACCACCTGAAGTCAATTAAACTCGTTAAACATCAAACTCGGTAAACCTCATACACATCCGAATTTCAATTTAAACTAATGGTTAATCATATATAGGCTATTCATCACGTATTTTTACTGAATCTATGCATATTATCAACCTTGATGTGTAATTATTGACAAAAACTCGATGACACATAAACTCAGTAATCTTCAATATTACCGAGTTTAAACTCGATAATACATAATCATCAATTAACAGTTTGATTATTCTCACACACTTACGTTTGAGAAAGAAAAGTAGTAGAAATTGTTGTAATGAACTCAAAAAGACTTGCGTTGGAATTTCTCTCAAACTCGATCAAAGGATTCGGTAATTAGAAAAAAATAAAATGAAAATTTTTCCTCCTTTTATAGCCACCAAGATGTTTTTGAAAATTGACACATTTAGCCCCTATGATTATCATTTTCGATTTGTTTTTCAATTTTTCACAAACTCCCCCTTTGAATAATGAAATTTTGTCAAAAAACTCCCCCTTGAAATGAAATTATGTAAAGTACTTAGTCCGAAAATGAAAATGCTTAAATAAAAACCCCCCCTTGAAATTGTAACGTTTTTCAAATTCAGTCTTTATGAGAGATCATTGTTTTTATTTTATTCCCAAAATGATGTTTGTGAATGGAAAATTTTAAGAACTCCCCCTTAGATCATGATTCCGTATTTTTAATTTGAAAGCTTTTTATAAAAACTTGGAATCATGAATCTAATCATGTGATCTTATTAAATTATGTTTTGTTTTTTTTATAAAAATATGTCAAATTTTTTCTTTTGTTTATGAAAAATTTATTTACATGTTTTTGATGTATGAACTTTTCAAGAAGATAACTTTGTCAGGCTTTCCAACTGAGTTGGAGTCATACATCTCATACAAATGCGATGAACTAGATACTCAAAGCGTTCTTTTGGAAACGCCTTAGTAAATAGACCCGCAAGTTGGTATTCCGTCCTGACAAAGTAAATTTCCACAGTACCCTTCTCAACATGTTCTTTAATAAAATGATACCGGATGTCAATGTACTTAGTCTTAGAATGTTGGACCGGATTGCATGAAATTTCAATGGGAATCTTGGAATCACAACACATCGAAATCCGATTGTATTTGTATCCATAGTCCAAGAGTTATGTATGCATCCAGATTACTTGTGCACAACATACAGACAAGGAAACATATTCAGCCTCAGCAGTAGACATCGCAGTACAATCTTGTTTCTTTGAACTCCAACTCACGAGCTTTCCACCTAGAAATTGCAATCCTCCTGATGTGCTTTTACAATCATCTTTACATCCTGCATGGTCCGCATCTGAATAGGCAATTAGTTCAAATCCGGAATCCTTCGGATACCATGGGCCCATGTTATAGGAATGTCTTAGGTACCGAAAGATCATTTACCTCTTGAGGTGTTTTGACCTTAGGACGTGGATTTGATAACGATCACATAACAAAAGTAGCAAAAGCAATGACTGGGTCGACTGTGCGATAGGTTACCTAAGCCCTCCAACATGACTACAAATAAGTATTTGATCAATAGGATTGCCTTGAAAATCACATCCATCCTCTCAGTGCCATAGGTGACTCATAGAGACACACTCATCCATACCATGTTTTCTTACAACAATTCAAATGCGTATTGTGGACTGGACTTATGAATATGCCACGGGGAGATTGATGAACTTGAAGTCCAAGAAAGAACTTTAGTTCACCCATCATCGACATTTCAAAATTATTTTTCATTAGATTTGCAAAACGTTTTGAAAAATCTGGATTTGTAGATCCAAAAATAATGTCATCAACAAACTTGAACATAATACGTCCACCCCCAAGACGTCGGAGAACAAAAGACGGTTAATAATACTCTTTAGTGAACCCATGTTCAATTAGAAAAGAAGACAATTTGTCATACCATGCACGAGGTGCTTGCTTAAGACCGTATAGAGCTTTTTTCAACCTGTAGACGTGATCTGGAAATTCTGGATCAATAAACCCTTCAGGTTGGCTGACATAAACTTCTTCTTTCAAAGGACCATTCAGAAAAGCCATTTTGACATCCATTTGAAAGATAGTGATATTCTTTTTATTTTAATTGGAACAGCATAAGCAATAAAAACATCCCGAACAGCCTCAAGACGAAGCAACATAAGCAAATGACTCATCAAAAACAAATGCCTCTTCCTGCTTATAATCCTTTAGCCACAAGACTAGTTTTGTTCCGAACCATAATATTTTCAGCATCATACTTATTCTTCCAAAGCCATTTGAGAGCAATAATACTCTTTCGTTCTGGTCGTAGAACGAGTTCCCAAACTTGAAGTCTCTCAAATTGATTCAACTCATCTTGCATAGACTCAATCCAACTATGGTCTGCCATTGCTTCTTTGATATTCTTTGGTTCAATAGTACTAACGGTTAATGCATACATGCATACTTCAGAATCTGTATGTAACCATTGACGAGTCATGACAGGTTTGGATGGGTCACCAATAACTTGGTCTAGAGGATGATCTTTTGTCCAAATGTGAGTTGAGGGTTGTACTTGATGGAAATTCTGCACATTTGATGGTTCTAGAGCCATTGTAGATGACTCAATTTCCTCATGACTTGGAGGATTATATGGAACAAACTGTGCATTACCATCAAAATCAGTAGTGTCTTCTTGATTAAATTCATCAGCCTCGGTCAAAGAGATTAGAGAAGTTTGTTCATCAGATGTAGTGACAACAGGAGGAGCCTCATGTGTGTCAGCAATGATTGAAGATGTGGAAGGTGAGTCTTCATGAACTTGGGTCGGTTGTGCAGCGGAATAGATAGGTGTATCAGAAGACTTCTGCTCATAATATTCTTCAAACATTGGACCGAACAAATTATCCAAATCCTCTTTGGATGGAGTATTCATTGGTTCTGCTGATGAATTATGATTGTTGAATCGTTGAAGTTCGGGTTCTAAACAGTCATGTTCAGAAGCCATAGCTGTGAGCTCGTCAAACTTGACATGAATAGTCTCCATTATCATTTTGGTCCGTCAGTTATAAATTCAAAAGCGTGTTCATGTTTCCGAATAACCAATAAACACCCCAATATCTGCTTTTGGTTTCATTTTTCCAAGATCATCTCGGTCATTTGTTCGATAACACAATGAGCCAAACACATGAAAATATCAAAATATTCGGTTTTCGACCGCGTAATAGCTCATAAGGTGTTTTGTTGTATCGTGTATGGATGTTTGACCAATTTTGAGTAAAACAAGTTGTAGCCACTGCTTCAGCCCAAAGAAATTTAGGTAACCGAGAAAAGATAAGCATTGTACGAGCAACCTCAACAATAGTACGATTACGTCTTTTAACTACTCCATTTTGCTGAGGTGTTCGAGCGATTGAAAATTGTTGCATGATGCATAAATTTTCATAATGAACTTTAAGAGATGTGTTTTTTAATTCAGTACCATTGTCAGTATGAATCTTACAAACTTTTTGCTTTGTATTTCAAATGAGCTTAGAGAATGAATTTTCTGATGATCTCTGGAGTTTCATCTTTCGAGCGAAGAAAATAAACCCATGTATATCTAGAGTAATCATCCACTATCACAAGAATATATTTCTTTCCATTGATCAAAGCTACCCTCATTGGAACCAATTTAGGTGGATGAGAAGCTTTCTTTCTTTTTCCCTTTCCCACAACATGAACAAAGGTGATCCTTTATATATTTTGAACTCTGGAAGACCGCAACCAAGTCAATCTAGTAAGAATTTATGGTACCAAAATTAAGATGTGACAGTCTTCGGTGCCATAACCATGACTTAGTTGAAGTTACTTTGGACATGAGACAAACGGGTGAAGAAGCAGACATGTCAGAAATGGAGATAGTATACAAATTGGAATCACGTCCACCTGTGAGCAAATCATCTCCTTGCAGATTTCGTACGTAACATGTATTGGAATGAAAATCCACTTCTAAATCTCCATCAAAAAATTATCCAACGCTAAAGAGGTTATGTCCAAGACCTTCAACATAATATACATGACAAATGGTGATATTGCTATGTATATAATCGCCATAGCCTGTGATTGCTGCAAAATTATCATTTCCAAATCGAACGGTGCCCATGAATTTCTCAATGAAATTTCTCAATAGTGACCGATCACCCGTCATATGCTTTGAACAACCGCTATCAATAACCCAAAGAACGATCTGAACTACATGCAACACAAGAAGAGACAACACGTGGACAACTAGGCAATTTGACTACCCATTTCTTAACTGAAACCGATGGTTTCTCAAATGAACGAGTATTATGAACATTCAGTTTTATGCTGACAGGAGTCCAAATAACATTTGGTTGTGATTCAAACCACTTTTGCCAAATTCTACTTGTCGAATTGTTTATTTCTTTAGAATGTTTTAACCGGTTTATCTCGCAACTTCTTTGCTTATCCTAGACCACTAGAAACCTTTATCCTTAGCTTTGATGCACTTTCTACATAACTTATTTGGAAACTACAAAATTAGTATCTAGTGTCCTTAGATTGTTTCTTTTTCACAGAAAACCTAGTCTTATGAGCTACAAAAGTAGTTCCTAAAAGATTTTGGTTGTCTAGAATTAGCGGAGAAGGTTCTACAAACATTCGAACGCACATTTAATTTATGCTTTGCAACACATTTATCATGACAAGGAATAAGCACATTTTTCATACAAGAAACACATAACAAAGTTTTCGCTTTAGAAGCATTTTCAACATCAACGTAATTACATTCTCCTTATTCAAAATAACATCTGCAGATGTATTGTCTATTTGCTTATTTTTCCTAACATAAACTGCTACATTCTTTGCTGCTTTCTTAGAGTTATCTAAGACACTGTGCGCAATATGTGAATCTCTACTCATTGGTCTTCTAACTCTAGATGTAGCATTCATTCCTGTAGAAGATAAAGCACTTTTAGTCTTGTTTGTTTGTAATTCTTGTGTTGTGACAACTCTGTACATTCCTGGTCTAATGACATTTATGTTTTGATTTGCCCCTATTTGTTTGGTAGGTGAAGTCTTTAAAGTGACTGGTTTTGACACAACATGGTTTTCTTCTGTTGTGGGAACATCCGCTTTCTTTTGAAAAGCATGTTTGTTTAGTGGTGTGACACAAAGAAGAGATTGATAACCATTTGTTTTGTCAAACTTAGTATTTACAGACTTACCTTTTTCAACTTTTTCCAATCTTGTCTTTAACTCAGATATGGTAGATAAAAGATTCTGATTCTCAGCACGAATAGCACCATATGCATATGTTTTCTCAGAAACATGAACAATTAATTCATCCATTTCCTTTTGAGTTTGAGACCGTGTCTTTTTGATTGAATCGAAAAGCTTTTGATATTCTAGTTTGACATTGTCGCGTTCTTTTATCAAAGATTGTACTTTAAAATCCAAAGACACGTTCTCATTCTCAAGTTTCTCCAACTTTGAAATCCAAGAGTAATCAAGAGGATTTGTGTTCTTATTCTTCGAAGTTGAATCCCATTTATGTTTTTCTTTTTCATGTTGTAACTGTAATTCAAAATCAACACTTTGCTTTTGACATCTTTGAACATCTTTTTCAAGAATTTTTATTCTTGCTTGCAAACCCTCTTGAATCTCAAAAGATTTCTTTTTGACTTGTTGAAGTTCAGCATTTAAGATCTTATCTATATATTCATGATTTAACAACACACACAGCTTAACATCATGTTTGAGTGATGCTTCCAAAAGTTGATCTTTCAACAAATCATTTTGCTTCTCTAGTTCATCAAGCTCACTTTCTGTAGACTCAAAAACATCTTTCATTTCTTTTATATCCCTTTGAAATAGATTCCGAAAGAAGTCAAGATAAACCTTCAACTCGTTAAGAATTGGTTTAACTTGATCTTGACAAAAATCATTAATTTGTATTTCTGCCGGTGATGTGTAAAAAATGCTTGCTCTTTTACAGTTCTGTTGTATTAGCACAGACAGCTTTTCAAAACAACCTTTTATCTTGTCTAATTCTTTGATCAAAGGTGACTCACTCGGCATATTTTTTTATACCAGAATCTTAACAGAGGGAATGGAAGAAGATGAAAAATATGTTTGATCAACAGAAAGCTCTTTTTGAGGAACAAAATCTTCATAAAGCGCATTTAATTGTTTGTAGTTAATTGTCTAACAATTTTGTTTGTTCGCAACAACAATTGGATCATTCATTTTTTCTTTCATTTTTTGTTGACTTTTGAAAGCATCCTCAAGAGTGTCCTCAGAATCTCTAACATTCAAAGGAATTTCTAAATTACCTAAACTAGATGCAACATATAACTTTGGACACTTTGAAATTGCTTGCTTGAGTGTATAAGGATTCGGATACCCCAAACCATGTTTTAATTGTTGGTCATACACAGACAATGGTTTTGGTCCAAGCATAAACATTCCTTGTAAAGAATTACCAAGTTTCAAAATCAGATCAACATTCTTTTTCAGTTTGGCCTCAAGATCTAGAATAGTATCATGATAAGTATCCTCTTTTTCACTCATTTGCCTTTTTAAAATTGAATGAGTCTTTTGTAATTCCTCATTTTTCCGTTTGTAATTTTTGACATCTAAATCTAATTTATCTCGTTGTTTTTCGAGATCTCGAATGATATCTCGATCACGAACTAATTGAGACTGAGCTTGTTTATTATAACGTTTTGCCCGTTCATCAGCTTCAAGAAATTCGTTGAGATAATTATTATCCTTGTTTATGTTTTCCAAAATCCGAACCCGTTCCTTATACATCTCAAGCTGACTAGTCAAATGCGTGTTTTGTTTTTGAACTTGTTGAGCAAATATTTGTTGTTTTTCAGCTTCCTGATATGCATTTCTAGCAAGTTTTTCTACTGTACTTAGATCAGGAACATGTGTATCTTTTTTAACACTGCCACTATTAACATTTCCCTTGAATGAATCAAATTTAATATTGCTATTAATTTGATCATCACCAATGGTACTGTTAATAATTTTAGTATGAGTTGGATACATTGGTTCATTATTCTCATCGATGGATGAAGATTGTACCTCACTTATAAATGCAGACTCATAGCTTGGCCCATCATCAGAAGTATGATCAGCTGGTTGAATTCTAGCCATTAAGCATATGTTTGCACTGAGTTCTTTAATTTCTTCCATCCTTGATGCGTCAGCAAAGAGAAAATCATTCTGCTCATCAGTAAGAATTATGCCAGCTTCATCCTGTTTTGCCAGCAACATTTGCTCCATGAAATACTTCGAGTCACGAACCCTTGGCTTTGGACAATTCCTAGCATAATGTCCTTTTCTACTGTAGTTGTAGCATTGAACAGTTGAAGTATTGCCTGAAGATGGAGTTTGAAGAGTCCTTTGAACATTTCCAGTCTCTTTTGGAGCATTTATTTCCTCAACAATTTCCTCTTGAACATAAGCTCGTCTGCTATTTCTTCAAGTATTACCAGAATTCCTGCTTTGAATATTTACCCTGTCTCCTTGAATGATTGCTTGATTTCTGGTGTTGGATGAGCACGAAGATGATTATTTGTTGGATTAGAGAAATTTTGAGTAATGTCTTTTGCAAGTAGCAACATCGCAGAGACTAAAGGATCTTCAGAATTGTTATGAACATCATCCTGCTGGTACTCATCATCATAATCAACCACAGACGTAGGATGTGTCACATAATAAGATGATGTTTGTCTGGAGGATGAACCCGTGTGTGCTACTAGAGCCAAAGGGTCATGAGACTTTTCTAACTTCTTTGCTCTTGAAGCATTAACCAGTTTCTTAAATTGCCGAAGATAATAAAAAAGATCATCGAACGAATCCATTGTCAATTGTTTAGCAAGACGAACTTGAGTCACATATTTCAACCATTCCGGTTGCAAACTATTCAAAAACTTTGTATTAATTGTAACAGTTGGAAAGTTCATGTTATTTCGTTCCAAATCATTCATTAACTGTGCAAAACAGTTGTAGACAGAAACAAGTGCTTCCCCTGGTTCAACAACAAATTAATCAAATTCGTTCGTAAAACGCGTTTCTCTGTCAACTTTGTTTTGTATAGTTCCCCTCATTAAACGTTCAACTCGTTTCCACGTATCCTTGGCCGAAGTACAAGCATCCACATAATTGTAAATCTCATTAGGAATAGAAAGTAGAATCATATTCATGTCCTCCATTTCAGCATCATAGAGCAATAAGTCATCACCTTCAAGATCCTTTGCAGTTTGCAATCATGGTCGAGCCTTCAGGAATGAAATTCTTAAACACATAAGGGCCTTCATCAAGTGCTTTAAGAAGCCACTTCCGGTTGTCTCTCTTCCGGTTTAGATATCGTCTGAATCTACTTGCCTATGGTATATAACTACCCCTTTCAAGCATAGGAGGCCTAGTCTCAGAACCGGCATCAGCAAGGGATTGTTGGTATGTTTTGGATGTCGACATGTCTTATGATTCAAAGATTGGATCTTTGTAGACGAAAATGAGTGATATTTGTGAGAATATTATCAAACTCGGTAACAGTTGTCAAATTCGGACAACTCTGTTCTCGGATAACAAGTAGTCTAAAAATTGATACACTTCTTGAACAATACACAACCTCGGACAACAAATACTAATAAACTCGGTATTCTAAAAACTTATTAAACTTGGAAATGTTCTTGCTTCAAACTCGATAAAACCAAAAACTCGATTAAACCACAAACTCGATATGTCCAAATTTTGAAAAATTCAACAATTATGGATTATTAATAACCACTAATTCGATTAAACCGAAATTAATGATGACTAGATAATCCAAAAGTCTTCTAAATTCAAATTCGATAAAACCGAATTTGATTTCCGAATTATTAGAATTTGAAAAAAATTGTTTTTCAACAACCAAATTCATGATAAAACCGTGAAATGGATGTATGTTATGACTTTGAAAGCTTATTTCCGAGATTAAAAGTAGCAAAACCTTATTCACAATTTTCGATAGAACCGAAAATGTGCGAACCTTATAAAACTTAATAAAACCGAGTTTAAGAATGAACCTAATATACGATTATCGATAAAACCGAAAATGCGTATATATCTATTACAATATATTTCTATAAAAATACACAACTATTACTACTGAATCTTCCAAAACTTCAAGAAAAATGAACCGAGAGTAGAAATAATGACTTCCGAGAATGCTAGACTACTTCCGAGAACTGCTGAAAATGCGAAACTACACTCGATAACGTCCAATCACTTGAATTTGCTACGAAACCTTATCTCGAAAGCTCAAAGACTTCAACCGAATTCTTCAAATGTCATCTCGAACGTGTAACAAATCCACAAATTGATCACTCTAATTCTCTATAGGCGAATGATACCACTTGATAGGTCTCGTTTATCTTGAATCAAACATATCGATCATGAAAGAATAGAGAGAATAGTAGAGGATAGTAAGTATTCAAATTTCAAATGATATTAAAATGGAGGGAAAATAGAAGAGGTAGTTACAAGCCATCACCCTCTAATGAAGATTAGAGGGGTATTTATAGGTGAGAGAAGGAGGCTTCCCTTCCTTTATTTTCCTAACTTATCACTTCTAGTCCCTAGACTTTGGTAATTATGCTATTTCATTCTTTTAGCATAATACACCTTATTACAAACTACTTTGACATTAACAAAAGAAAGACTAATGACTAAATAACACAAAATCACATAATCGACACTTTTAATGATCCTAATACATTGTTATGTAGGACATTAGACTGATGGCTAGGTCTAGATGTTGGTAGTAGAATTATTATAAATCAAGTACCTCGTTATGGGATTGATTGTAACCAACTATGAAGCTTTGTTATGATATAAAAAGCTTATTTTGATTCTCTCGCGTGTTCGTCTTTATTGTTATTTACTTGTTCTAGAAAAACATATTCTATTGTATTTTCCTTATAAATCTTATTTACCATTTATAGTGGTTATATCGCGTATCAAATCTCACCATGTGCAATGTCTTGTGATGTAGAACAATGACTAACACCCGTTTCGAAATGACGCCTGCTGCAATTAAGAAAATGATCAACCGACGTGTGGCAGAAGCTTTAGAAACTCATGAGGCTAACAGGATCATTGGACTTGGAAATAGTAACGATGAGAGTGGCAACATAAACGGTAATGGCAACAGAGATAGAAGAGGAAATGGAAATGGAAATCACAATGAGAATGATAAAGATGCTAGGCCTGTTGTTCGAGAGTGTACATACCAGGACTTCATGAAATGTCAACCACTCAACTTCAAAGGAACTGAAAGAGTTGTCAGGTTGATAAGGTGGTTTGAGAAGATGGAAACAATATACCATATCAGCAATTGCCCATAGAAATACCAAGTTAAGTATGCTACTTGCACACTGTTAAATAGTGCACTAACTTGGTGGAACTCACATAAGAGGACTATTGGAACTGATGCTGCATTTGCCATGTCATGAAGAGAGCTTATGAAGCTAATGGCTAAAGTGTACTGCCCAAGAACTGAAATTCAAAAGATGGAATCCGAGCTGTGGAATTTCACCGTGAAGAACAATGATTTGGCTGTTTATATTCAAAGATTCCAAGAGCTTACCATGTTGTGTACCAAATTGGTTCCTGAAGAGGAGGATCAAGTTTAGAAGTTTATTAGAGGTCTCCCGGATAATATCCAGGGAAATGTGATTGCTGCAGAACCTATAAGACTACAAGATGCTGTCCGCATGGCTAATAACCTAATGGATCAAAAGTTGAAAGGTTATGCTATGAAAAATGATGAGAACAAAATAAAGTTCGATAACAGCTAAAAGGATAACCGTGGATAGCAATAACCATTCAAAAGACAAAATGTTGGAGGTCAGAATGTAGCAAGAGCCTATACGGTTGGCAAAAATGAAAGAAGAGTGTATAATGGACCACTACCTCTCTACAACAAGTGTAAGTTTCGTCATAAAGGGCCATGCACTAAGAGATGTAGGAAATGCAACAAGGTTGGACATTTGACAAAGGACTATAAGGCCAAATTTCCACTACTTCTACTCAGAGGGGTCAAGTAGTGAATCAGAGAGTTTTAACTTGTTTCGAGTGTGGAAGGCAAGGACACTACAAGAGTGATTGCCTAAAGCTGAAAGATCAGAACCGTGGAAACAAAACTAGAAACAAGAGTGGCATTGGAGAAGCAAGAGGAAAAACGTATGTGCTAGGTGAAGGAGACGCGAACCCCGACCCCAATGTCGTCACGGGTACATTTCTTCTCAACAACCATTATGCTTTGTATTATTTGATTCGGGTGCCGATCGAAGTTTTGTGTCGACTACTTTTAGTACCTTGCTTGATATAATCCCCAATACTTTAGACGTTAGCTATGCTATAGAATTAGCCAACGGGAGAGTTTTTGAAACTAATATCGTACTTATAGGCTATACGTTAAGATTGTTAGGTCATCCATTCAACATTGACCTAATACCAGTAGAACTTGGTAGTTTTGACGTCATCATCAGCATGGATTGGTTAGCGAACCATCATGCGGTGATCGTATGTGTTGAGAAGATTGTGCGGATTCCCTATGGAGATGAAGTTTTGATAGTTCAAGGTGGTAGAAATGGCAAAGGAAAGAAGTCGAAGTTGAGCATTATATTGTACACTAAGACTCAAAAATATATTAAGAAAGGTTGTCCAATTTTTCTGGCATAAGTTACGAAGAAGGAAACCGAAGACAAGTCGGAAGAGAAGCGACGTGAGGATGTGCCTAATATACGAGACTTTTTGGAGGTCTTTACAGAAGATTTACCTGGATTACCACCAACACGAAAAGTCGAATTCCAAATCGACTTGGTCCTTGGTGCTGCCCCTGTGGCACGAGCCCCGTATAGATTTGCATCGTCGGAACTGCAAGAATTATCTACTCAACTATAAGAACTTTCTGACAGAGTTCCTCACCATGGGGAGCCCCGGTCTTGTTTGTCAAAAAAGAAAGATGGATCTTTTAGGATGTGTATCGATTACTATGAACTAAACAAGCTGACTATGAAGAATCGATATCCACTTTCGAGAATCGATGACTTATTTAATCAGTTGTAAGGATCAAATGTTTACTCGAAGATCGAAGTGAGGTCTAGTTATCACCAACTCAGAGTTCGTGACGAGGACATTCCAAAGACAGCGTTTAGGACTCGCTATGACCACTACGAGTTCCAAGTGATGCCTTTTGGATTGACAAACGCACCGGCAGTATTCATGGACTTGATGAATCGGGTGTGCAAAACATACTTAGATAAATTCATGATCATTTTTATCAATGACATCTTGATTTACTCTAAGAGCAAGGAAGAGCGTGCATAACATCTTAAGTTAATTTTTGAGTTGCTTAAGAAGGAAGAATCATACGCCAAGTTTTCAAAGTGTGAATTTTGGCTTTCAAGGGTATAATTTCTTGGTCATGTGATCGATAGTAAAGGCATTCACATGGACCTAGATAAGATTGAGTCAATCAAGGATTGAGCATCGCCCAAGACTCCGAGAGAAATTCGTCAATTTCTAGGTCTTGCCGGCTATTACTGATGATTTATCGAAGGTTTCTCGAAGATTGCCAAACCTATAATGAAGTTGACTTAAAAGAGCCTGATGTTCGATTGGACTGAAAAGACAAAGACTGCATTCTAGCTATTGAAGCAGAAATTGTGTAGTGCACCGATCTTGGCTTTACCCGAAGGTAGTGAAAACTTTATGGTTTACTATGATGCTTCTCACAAGGGGTTAGGCGTGGTTCTGATGCAAAGGGAGAAAGTCATAGCCTACGCATCACGCTAACTCAAGATTCACAAGAAGAATTACACTACACATGACTTAGAACTTGGAGCGGCGGTGTTTGCTCTCAAAATGTGGAGACGTTATTTGTATGGCACGAAGTGCGTTGTGTTCACTAATCATAAGAGCTTGCAACATATTATTGATCAGAAAGAGTTGAACATGAGACAACGTAGATGGTTGGAATTGTTGAGTGACTACGACTATGAAATTCGTTATCATTCGGGAAAGGCGAACGTGGTGGCAGATGCTTTGAGCTGAAAGGAATGGATTAAGCCGCTACGAGTTTGAGCTTTGGTTATGACGATTGGTCTAAACCTTCCCGTGCAAATTTTAAATGCTCAGATTGAGGCGAGAAAGGAAGAGAATTATGGAACCAAAGATTTAGGAGGTATGATTAAGAAGCTGGAGCCCCGTACCGATGGAACATTGTGTTTAAGGAATAGAAGTTGGATACCCTGTTTTGGCGACTTGAGAACTTTGATTATGCACGAGTTGCATAAGTTAAAGTATTCGATTCATCCTGGATTGGACAAAATGTACCAAGACTTGAAAAAACTGTATTGGTGGCAAAATATGAAAGCTGAGATTGCCACCTACATCAGTAAGTGTCTGACCTATGCCAAAGTTAAGGCCGAATGCCAAAAACCATCTAGTTTGTTGGTTTAACCTGTGATCCTAGTATGGAAGTGGGAGAACATTACAATGGATTTCATTACTAAGTTTCCAAATACGTCGACTGGTCAGGATGCAATTTGGGTAATTGTCAACCGACTCACCAAGTCTGCTCATTTCTTACCAATAAAGGAAACCGACTTAATGGAAAAGTTGACGAGACAATACTTGAAGGAAGTAGTCTCAAGACATGGAGTGCCAGTTTTGATTATTTTTGATCGAGATAGTAAATTTACATCTCATTTCTGGTAATCGCTAAACAAAGCTCTATGTACTCAATTGGATATGAGTACGGCTTATCATCCACAGACGGATGGTCAGAGTGAGAGAACCATCCAAACCTTGAAGGACATGTTGCGTGCTTGTGTGATTGATTTTGGGAAAGGTTGGTATAGACACCTACCTTTGGCGGAGTTCTCCTACAACAACAGTTACCGTACAAGTATCAAAGTTGCACCGTTTGAAGCACTGTACGGCCAAAAATGTCGATCGCCTATTTGTTAGGCTGAGGTTGGGGATGCTCATCTTACTGGCCCAAAGATTATTCATGAAACCACGAAAAAGATCATTCAAATCAAGAAGCGTATTCAAGCGGCACGTGATAGACAAAAGAGCTACGCCGATAGGAGACGTAAGCCACTGGAATTTCAAGCTGGAGATAAGGTTATGTTGAAAGTATCGCCATGGAATGGGGTGATACGTTTCGGCAAACGGGGGAAGCTAAATCCTCGTTATATTAGATCTTTTAAAATCCTTGCTAAAGTCGGAACAATTGCATACCGACTTGAACTCCCAGAGAAACTAATTCGGGTTCATAGTACTTTTTACGTTTCCAATTTGAAGAAGTGTTTCTCCGACGAACCCCTAGCTATTCCGTTGGATACAATCCAGATTGATGACAAGCTTAATTTCATTGAAGAACCGGTTGAAATCATAGATCGAGAAGTTAAACAATTAAAGCAAAGTCGCATTCCAATTGTGAAAGTCCGTTGGAACTCAAGACAAGACCCTGAGTTTACTTGGGAACGCGAAGACCAAATGAAGAAAAAGTATCCTCATCTTTTTGATAACCCTGCATCCGCGTCTAAAGTTACGGCTTAAGCTTTGAGGACGAAGCTCTTTTAATGAGGGGAGGATGTCACACCTCGTAAATTTTAGGTCAATATTTTGAACTTTTCCGATCATTATTTTTGACTTTTATACGTTACGTTTGAATCTGGCAATTTACCGGAACGTTAACCCGCGTAAATCTGAAAAACATCATCAGACGCGTTCCGGTTTTGGACATCAATTAATTTACATGTTGTATGCTTTATCTTATCATAATAAAGTGTTACGTAGGTCACGTTGACTTTTGTTTACAATTTATACGTTTTTTGCGCACGTCGTACGGTTTTAGCGTTTTACGTCAAACGGAGACCCGGAAACCCCTAATCTTTTCGTGTAAACTTTAGTTTTCATACATCTCATATTAAAACATCAAAAATTTCGTTCATTGCCCCCTCTTATCATTTTTGGATGCCAAGACCCAACAAAAACAACCATAAGTCCTAAATTAAATCAAAGGCATCTTTTTTTTGAAAGTCCCATGCATGTGTAAGATAGTGATATATGAGAATGTCATTCTCATGCACAAGAACTTAAGGAAGACAATAACATGTGATTATTTGGACACATGCACAACCCTTTGACTTGAAATTCAAAACCAAGACCTATAACTTAAACCTTGACTAGTTAAATGGTTTGGTCCCTCCCCCTTGCCTAGTTTCGACCGAACCCAAGGAAACACACACTTTTGGTGTGGTTAAGTCCCATATGGTCACATAAAACCCTAATAATCTACTACCTCCGTCCTAAAATTATTGTTCACTTTTGACTTTTTAAGTCTTTCTCTGTTAACTTTGACCTTAAATATTTTTGTCTGTGCTATTTAATATTTGATGCATAATATGTGAATGGATTGAGTTTTAAATGTATTTTTCATTGGTATAATTTTCATCAAGTATTATGTAACATAAACAAAAATATTTAAGGTCAAAGTTGACAAAGAAAGACTCAGAAAGTCAAAACTGGACAATAATTTTGAGACAGAGGTAGTAAGTGCTTGACCTATAAATACATACAAATATCACAACTTAGGGTTCACATAACATTTCTTAGCCTCATCCAAATTTCTCATCTCTCTTTCTCCCTCTCCTTGCTCACGGCAACAAACACCCTCTTTAGGGTTTCCATTTCTTTGATTTCTTGCAAGATCCAAGCATACTAGGTTCATTTCTAAGGTTATCTAAGGTGGTTACAAGTATTGATTCATTGATTTAAGGGTTTATTTCAAGATCTACAAATTAGGTTTTGGTTATTATTTGGGGTTTTTCAAAATCCAAGTCTTCTATCATCTTCTTTTATACTTCTTAAGCTTGTTCTTTATTTTGTAAGCCAACTTTGAAACTTATGCTTTCATTTATACTTTCATTTACTATTTACTTATGTTCTTGCATAGATCTATAAAGTCCGATGGAGTTTGTGTTAATTTTTCTAAAAGAAATGAAATGGGCATGTTAAACAAGAAAACTTTTATAAATCTTTTATGCAAATATTGTATTTAGGGTTTAAGCGAAGTGATTAGTGTGTTGAATGATTTGTGGGAATGAGATTAGATTAGGTTAAGCGTGGTTTTGTTGTGGATTAGTTGTGAACGGAGATTAGGATAGATTAGGCACTATTGTAAAGTTTGGTGTGATTTTTGGGAGCATTTACAGAAAATAATGTTGCTGATCCGTTTTTATTTTGAGGTTATCAGACACTTAAGAATGTTTTCATTAGGCGTAAGGTATTTTTTGGAGAGCTCGTTTCAAATAGATAGATTTTCATATATTGTACATTAAAATCGGACATAAAATGGCTAAGTTATAGCCAAATGAACTTGAAACATTTTTCGGTAAAATAGCTAATATAGGTGCTGATGTAAATAGTAAAATGAGTTTTCGGACGCTTTCGAGATGATTTGAGCTTTTAAAACATTAGCGAAACATATAGTGTAACACCCCCAAATTGGGTCGCAGCGGAATATGGGTCCGGGGCGTGTTACTTCTCAGATCAATAACACAAGAT
>BQNB010051575.1:0-40915 GCA_026074375.1 Tanacetum coccineum | reverse complement strand
TAATCTTAGCTAGAACCAATCTACCACTTTACAAACACTATACACTCACAAGATCTACACTATCGGATTTACACACAATCTGAAAGAAGACTAGAAAAATTCATGTAAAGAGGTGTGTTTTTATGCCAGAAATAGTGTAGTATATATAGCCAGCGAATCCAACGGTCATCTGCAGGCGGTCTTGGCGGTCCCATATATATATGGGGGCTGTCGTGCCTATAAGGGGGCCGCCTAGTAGACTCCGCTCCTGTTTTTGTCTTTTTATGGGGAAGGTTGTTCTGGTATGGAAGCTTCCATTTTAGGGGGAAAATTTGAATTTCAAAATTAAGTTTTAAATAAAACTTTTCTTTTAATTAAAAAGTATTTTGTATATTTAATTTTATGAAAATACTTTTGTAAAAATGTGATGGTTAAGAGAAAAATATTTTCTTGATCACTAATCAGGCTTAATGATTTGTTTGTACATACCTTAAGTGATCACTAATGTAACACCCCCAAAATAGGTAGCAGCGGAAATATGTCCGGGAGCGTTACTTCATAATACCATTGCACAAGACATGAGAGAACGACCTCTAAACGTGTCGTTTGAAAAGAAATCTTGTATTGTCTAGACTCCAATGCACGTCACATAAGCCAAGCATCTAATTCACCTGAGAAAAACATTCTTAAAAAGTGTCAACATAAAGTTGGTGAGTTCATAGGTTTTTGTAAGTATGAATGTTGAACCAAAGTTTTGTAAAGTATGTATGACCGTTCCAATCCTTGTATGTTCACCAAAATGTATGTATGAATGTTGTAAATCAAAGAATTGTAAAGTATGCATGACAACTTCAATCCCCAAATAGCCACAAAAAGTTAAGTATAGTTGGACCCCCATTGTTCAAGTATGTATTGCCACTTTATTAAAGGCAACGTAAATATTCATGTGAGTATAAAACAACGATTACGATTACTCTAAGTTTATGAAACTGTTGCATAGACTTATATGTATGCCACTTTATTCAAGGCACCGTAAATGTTCTTGTTCAGGTAAATGTCGTTCTTTGATCCGACATGCTATAACGTTCGTTTGTCCAGTGATAGCTAATCACCCGAACGAGGATTGTCAATCCCAAATAGATCTATTTTATAACATTCGCGCTTACCCCCCGAGTAATTCACAGTTCAATCCGCTTAAGCTAATCCGTAATCATTTGGGTAAAAGTAAAGTAATGTCCTTGTTTTCAAAAATAAAGTGAAACAAGCAATATATTTCATCCCAAAATAAGTAATTGAGTATGTAGACCAGATTGTAAAACAAATTGTAAATGCACATGTAATAAATTCAAACCAATCATGTAAATGAATTTGGTAACAAGCATGTTCTCACCCCAAAAGTTGTAAAGTATATGCAAAACAAGTAAAACGTGGGGCTATAAACTCACATCGAGTGTATAAATAACAAAGTATATCAGAAAAGGCGTCACGTAAACGTCCGTATGCAACCTAATTAAGTATAGGTCGTATGAGTACTAAGTACTTTGAATAAGTAATACCGTATATAATTCTATATAGCTACATCACCATCTAATTGTGTTTGTGAAATAACATTAATAAAGTAAAAACGTTTATAAACATCACTTTAGTAAAAATGGGGTAAAACTTTCTCGTTTTAGGTCCGTTTTGTACGTTCTTTATGTCCATGCTTTTGTGTTAAAGAGATGTATCAAAATATTATATTTTTATATTTTTAATCCCCTTTTGAACAGTACTTTTTACTGTTCATACACTTTTATAAATTTATTTTTATAAATTTAATTAGCGTAAACTCGTAAATGTCATATCTTTTTCGTTTTAACCCCGATTTTAGTGATTCTTTCGAGCACGGCTTCGTAAATAAAAGTTCTATCTAAATATGATAATTCTCAAAAAATATCTGCTGTGAACATTAATTTGTTTTTATAAAACTATTTTTATAAAAGTATTTATTATCGTAAACATGAAAAATTCATAACTCCTTCGTTATTGGTTCAATAATTATGATTCTTAATGTTTTGGAATTCTAAAAATGTATACTTTCTGTGAAAAATAACCATATTTATTTATCAGAAGTAAAAAAGAAATATTTTTTTATAAATTTTCTTTTATAAAAGCATTTATTATCATATAGCTTGCAAATGGTGTATCTTCTTCGTTATAAATCGGATTTTCGAGTTCCTTACATATTTAGAATCCTCATGAGATGTAGTATTTTATAAAAATATAAAACAAAATACTTTATTTTCGAAGTTAAAACAGTAGGTTTGGGTTTTTAGGTGAAAATGTGTATAAAACTTGTTTTTATAAGTTTTTAGTTTAGTAACTTATTTACAAGTCCTCTATCATGTCTTACATCACAAATCCCATATACTTTAGGTCCTTAGTCTATCATTTGCCCAAGTATGTCCATGATAACAAGTCTTTACATGTCTTTAGCTTATAAACTAAATAAGTACACTTTTAAGTAATTAGTTTTTATATACTTTTTTATAAACTAAATCATACTTGTACAATGCTTATACTCTCATTATAACATGATATTAACATTCATATAACATATGTAAAAGTATACCAAACTATAATCAAGTATAAAAATCCATTTTACAAGTTAATACTTTTCCTAGATGGTGATTTACTATATAAACATTATATACGCATAAAATCATGAATGTAAAGAGTTTAAGAGTTTTAGATGACCTTAATATGAAGTAGGATGATGATAAACAAGATCTAACCATAGCTTAGAATCCAAACCCAAGCTTCCAATACTTAGAAAACCCTAATTCCAATGAAAACCCTAATCTTAAACCTTTCTTGTTTAACCCTTGTAAACACTAAACCAAGCCTTCAAACCTTCTTGTAATACCTTAGATATGTTGTTAGATCACTTGTATGTATGGTAAATAAAATTTGTATGGATTGTTTAGGGTGTGTGAGTTTGGCCGTGGCCTAGGAGAGAAAAAGCAGAGGATTTTATGTTTTGCTAGTTCATGAATATCTAGGAAGCAAGATCATGAAATCAAGGAAGAAAAGAGTGAGTTTGTAAGGGATTGGTATGGTTTTGTTGCTTGTTGTAAGAATGTGTAAGATTGGTGGCTTGTTAGAGTTTATAACACATGTTGATTGAAAAGTCAAAATATCTTTGTGTTTCAATTACATAGATCCAGCCTATATATGTATATATATATATATATATATATATATATATATATATATATATATATATATATTATATAAGAAATTATAAAAATTTTGAGTATTGGGTATAATTGTGGGTATTTGATTGAGTATAGATAGGTATTGGTGCTTCCGGGTATGCCTAAATGTATTTTATTGCGAAACGTAAACGTTACGTAGCCAATAAAAATAAAATATAAAAAGTTAATAATTATCCTCTAAATAATTATATAACACTTGCTTGACATAAACTTTTAGTTGTTTGATTTCCGTTTACGTTGAATGTTGATTTTTAGTTTACGCGATTTAGCTTAATGTTGGAAATTTAAAGTGAACGCGTAAAAGTTTAAAATATATAATTGGATGTTCATTGATGTAAAAATGTGTGAAAATTTGAGTTGTTACAATCATTACCTCTTTTTATATTTTCTCCCGCAGTTCAGTTCGAGTTGCCTTCCGGAATAGTGTTGATGAAGAGGTGTAGGTACTGTTAATCCTCCTCATTATGTGCTAAGTAATTTGATATATAGAACCACACTTTTGCGGGTACTCAATCCTTGATGTACGGTAACTTGCCGTCAGGTTTTTCCTTTTAGGTGTGTCTAATGATACGTTTCTCTTTTTGAATTTAGATGATGTCGACTTTTATTGTAAGATAGCTAATCACCCGTACGGGGCTTTGTCGGACCCGAATGATCTATTTTATAAACATTCGCCGCCTTACCCTCCGTCGTAATAAATAGTCTCAATCCGCTTATAGCCTAAATCCGTAATCATTTGGGTAAAAGTAAAGTAATGTCCTTGTTTTCAAAAATAAAGTGAAACAAGCAATGTATTTCATCCCAAAAAAAAGTTAATTGTAGTAATGTTAGACCAGTTTGTAAACGAATTGTAAATGCACATGTAATAAATTCAAATCAATCCATGTAAATACAATTTGGTACACGCATGTTCTCACCCCAAAAATTAGTAAAGTATATGCAAAACAAGTAAAACGTGGGGCTATAAATTCACATCGAGTGTATAAATACAAAGTATATCAGAAAATGGTCACATAACGTCCGTATGCAACCTAATTAAGTATAGGTCGTATGAGTACTAAGTAAGTTGAATAACTAATACCGTATATAATTCTATATAGCTACATTACCATCTAATTGTGTTTGTGAAATAACATTTATAAAGTAAAAACGTTTATAAACATCACTTTAGTAAAGATGGCGTAACTTTCTCGTTTTCAGGTCCTTTTGTACGATTCTTTATGTCCATGTCTTTTGTTGGTAAAAGGATGTATCAAAAGATATTATATTTTTCATATTTTTTAGTCCCTGGTAAACAATTACTGCTTACTGGTTCATATACTTTTATAATTTTAATTAGCGTAAACTCGTAAATGTCATATCTTATTCGTTTTAACCCCGATTTTAGTGATTCTTTTGAGCACGGATTTGTAATTAAAAGTTCTATCTAAATATGATAATTCTTAAAAATTATCTGCTGTGAATAGTAATTTGTTTTTAAAAAAGTATTTATTATCGTAAACATGAAAAAAACATAACTCCTTCGTTATTGATCCAATAATTATGATTCTTAATGTTTTGGAATCCTAAAAATGTATACTTTTTGTGAAAAATAACCATATTTATTTATCAAAAGTGAAAACAAATAAATGTTTACTAAATGTCATTTATTTATGATATAAACTTACAAATGTTGTATCTTCTTCGTTATAAATCGGATTTTTGAGTTCCTTACATATTTGGGATCCTCATGAGATATAGTAATTTATAAAAATATAAAACAAATACTTTATTTTCGAAGTTAAAACAGTAGGTTTGGGCTTTTAGGTGAAAATGTGTATAAAACTTGTTTTTATAAGTTTTTAGTTTAGTAACTTTGTTACAAGTCCTCTACCATGTCTTACACCACAAATCCTATACACTTTAGGTCCTTAGTCCATCATTTGTCCAAGTTATGTACTGATAACAAGTCTTTAGTTATAAACTTAATAAGTACACTTTTATGTAACTAGTTTTATATATACTTTTTTTATATAACTAAATCATATTTGTACAATGCTTATACTCCCATTCTAACATGATATTAACATCCATATAACATATGTAAAAGTTTACCAAAACATAATCAAATGTAAAAATCCATTTTTACAAGTTAATACTTTTCCTAGATGGTGATTTACTATATAAACATCATATACACATAAAATCACATATGTAAAGAGATTAAGAGTTTTAGATGACCTTAATATGATAGTAGGATGTATGATAATAAAAAGATCTAACCATAGCTTTTGAATCAAACCTTAAGCTTTTATACTTAGAAAACCATAATTCAATTGAATAACCTAATCTAAACCTTCTTGTAAAACCTTAGATATGTTGTTAGATCAGTTGTATGTATGGTAAATAAAATTTGTATGGATTGTTTAGGGTGTGTGAGTTTGGCCGTGGCCTAGGAGAGAAAAAGGAGAGGATTTTGTGTTTTGCTAGTTGAAATGAGAAGTGTGTGAAGTGTTAGGAGTAGAAATCCTTATATAGCATAAATATTTAGGAAGCAAGATCATGAAATCAAAGAAGAAAAAAGTGAGTTTGTAAGTGATTGGTATGGTCTTATTGCTTGTTGTAAGAATGTTTAAGATTGGTGGCTTGTTAGAGTTTATAACACATGTTGATTGAAAAGTCAAAATATCTTTGTGTTTCAATTACATAGATCTGGCCTATATATGTATATTTATAAGAAATTATGAAATTTTTGAGTATTTGGTATAATTGTGGGTATTTGATTGAGTATAGATAGGTATTGGTGCTTCCGGGTATGCCTAAATGTATTTTATTGCGAATCGTAAACGTTTTACGTAGCCAATAAAAATAAAATATAAAAAGTTAATAATTATCCTCCAAATAACTATATAACACTTGCTTGACGTAAACTTTTAGTTGTTTGATGTCCGTTTACGTTGAATGTTGATTTTTAGTTTACGCGATTTAGCTAAATGTTGGAAATTTAAAGTGAACACGTAAAAGTTTAAAATAAATAATTGGATGTTCATTGATGTAAAAAGGTATGAAAATTTAAGTTGTTACAGTCTCCCCGTGTTAACTGAATTGCGTCCCGCAATTCAGTTCGAGTTGCCTTCCGGAATAGTGTTGATGAAGAGGTGTAGATACTTGTCTTAATCCTCCTAATTATGTGCTAAGTAAATTTGCTATATAGAACCACACTGGTATGTGTCTCAATCCTTTGATGACGGTTAACTTGCCAGCGTGTTGTCCTAGGGTGACTAATGATACGTCTACACCTTTTTGGCTTAAGATGATGTTGATTTATTGTAAGATGATGTAAGAGTTTCCTTGGTTATTATGATTATTAGTTTGGTTCCTCGTGACGAATACGTTTTATAAATACGCACACAAAACTTGATATAAGTAGAAAATTCTTTTCTTGACAAGAAGTTTTTGAGTGACTACTCTCAGCACGACATGGTACTTTCCTGAATTATACATAGTTGATCAGGCCATGTATAATTAAGGACTAACGATGCATTGCTCATTTTCATCAAAATAGCGTTATGATTTCATGATATTTATGAGAGTGGGTTGCACAATTAATTTTGGGAATTAAAGTAAAGTTGGCGAAATTTTCATAATACGATAATTCGATAGATAGTGGGTTTCATTGTTTTCCCTCCAAGATACTACAACTTCCAATACAAGCTAATACATAATTCCTAAAACAAGGTATCTATGATTGACGTCCGAGCTGACTAGTCACTAGCTCCTGGAGCTTCCTGAGGTTCTCTTGGTCCTGTCGCTGTGACTCCTGAACTGAAGCCAACGGTCGCTCCATCTCCATACGAGTCCTCCTCTCCTGGCTATGAATGATCGTCTCAATAGCCTCCATGGTCTTTATCTTACCACGCAGAGAAGCATTCTCCGCTTCGGCCATACCCATCCTAAAGCTCAAAGTACTCATCTCCTCCTCGATGGGCACCCCTTGCAAATGCTCATGAATGCCTCGAATAGCCTCCCTATGACGGGCCAATGTTGTAACAATAGTCACTGCAGGAAGAGCAACTACAACGACGGGTACTGGGTGGACAACATCCACACCAATGTCAATCGCATCTTCGAAATTTCCCTCAGAGGAATCAGCAGAGACGAGAATAGTGGGTGCATCCATAACCTGCATGAGCAAAAGTTTATATAAATTGTTTTTATATGAAACCATGCAAGATGCGTGCAGTACGGATGATAAACGTGATGTAAGATGGTGTATGGTAAAATGAATATGCACTTATTGCATGAATGGATACGTGACATAGCGAAATGAAATACCTCATGGTATAAATGAATGATGGTATCGTGTAAGGTAAAGTAATGTTTGATAATGTTTAGGACCTACGAGCTTATAGTACTACCTTGCCTAAAGAAATGTTCCAGTATTTATATAAATAACCCTTATATAAATAATTATAGAGCATGTGGAAAGAATGTAAAACATTTATGTAATATATATATAAACAAATATATATATATAATATATAATAAATATATATAATATAAATATAATATTATAAATATATGTAAAAACCCTCAAGTAAAATATGATATAATAAAGAACACGTATATGAATCAAGTAAGCATCTAGTATGACCAACTAATGCAACAAACAATGTGCGTATGTCCCGTTAAAACCATTTTATATGATGCAATGTTTGTAAAATGGTTATAGTCTAGGTAAAATGCAACCTAGTTCTCTATAACCTTGGCTCTGAATACCAATTTGTAATACCTCCAAAAATGGGTCGCAGCGAAATATGTTTCCGGGAGCGTTACTTCATAATATCATTGCTCAAGTCATGAGACTAACTGTGTTGTTTAAAAAGTAATCTTGTATTGTTTAGACTCCAATGCACCTCAAGTATTTCAAGTAGCTTGTTCACCTGAGAAAAACATGCTTAAAAAGTGTCAACATAAAGTTGGTGAGTTCATAGGTTTTTGTAAGTATAAATGTTGAACCAAAGTTGTGTAATGTATGCATGACCATTTCAATCCTTGTATGTTCGCCAAAATGTATGTATGAATGTTGGAAATCAAAGAGTTATAAAGTATGCATGACCATTTCAATCCCAATTAGTCACAAAAATTTAAGTATAGTTGGACCACCATTGTTCAAGTATGTATTGCCACTTTATTTAAGGCAACATAAATATTCATGTGTGTATAAAACAATGATTACGATTACTCTAAGTTCATGAAACTGCTGTGTAGACTCATGTATATGCCACTATATTCAAAGCACCATAAGTGTTCATGTTCATGTAAATATTGTGCTCCGACATGCAATAACGTTCGTTTGTCCAGTGATAGCTAATCACCCGAACGGGGGTGTCACACCCGAATAGATCTATTTTATAACATTCGTACTCACCCTTCAGGTAATTCATAGTTCAATCCGCTTAAGCTAATCCGTAATCATTTGGGTAAAAGTAAAGTAATGTCCTTGTTTTTAAAAATGAAGTAAAACAAGCAATGTATTTCGTCCCAAAATAAGTAATTGAGTATGTAGACCAGTTTGTAAAACGAATTGTAAATGCACATGTAATAAAATTCAAACCAATCGTGTAAATAAAATTGGTAACAAGCATGTTCTCACCTCAAAAGTTGTAAAGTATATGTAAAACATGTAAAACGTGGGGCTAAAAACTCATCTCGAGTGAATGGACGGTTAATGGATATCAAATGAGTGTATACGTCTTGCGTATGACCGAATGCAACCTAATTAATTATAGGCCATATGAGTACTAAGTACATTGAATAACTAACATCATATATAATTCTATATAGCTACATCACCATCTAATTGTATTTGTGAAATAATATTTAAATCGCGTTTGATAAATAGTAACCAAGTATTTGTACCAGTATAAATGTATACATAGTTCAATCACCTTTGTAAAATAATATTTATAAAGTTTAAATCATGTATAAATATTATTTAAGTGATTCTAAAATATTTTGCAAATTTTTTTATTAAAAACGAACCAACACCATTCATGTCAGGAAATAGTGCACAAGTTATAAAATAGTGCGTAACTTTCTCGTTTTAAGTCCGTTTTGTACGTTCTTGACGTCCACGCTCTCGTATATCAAAATATTATATTTTAATATTTCTAGTCCTCTGATGAACAGTACTTTTACTATTCAGGTACATTTTATAAAACTATTTTTATAAAATTAATCATCGTAATCTCGCAAATATCATATCTTACTCATTTTAATTCCGTTTTTAGTGATTCTTTCAAGCACGTCTTCGTAAATAAAAGTTCTTTCTAAATAAAGTGCTTTCCAAAAAGTCCCTGAGTTGAAGAGTAACTTATTCTATAAAATTACTTTTATAAAAACACTTTTTATATATTTAATTATCGTAAACTTGCAAATAGCATAACCTCTTCGTTATAGCTCGGTTTTTCGAGTTCTTTATATGCTTATGATCCTTGTAACATGTAGTATTTTATAAAAATATTAAATAAATACATTATTTTTCAAATTCAAACAGACCCTTTTGATCTTTTTGTTAAAAATATGTTTAAACTTATTTTTATAACTTTTTAGCCTAGTTGATTTGTTACAAGTCCTCTAGTCTATTATTTGTCCATGTAATATCCATGATAACAAGTTCTTAACCTCAATATAACATATGGTAAAGTATTTCAAACTATGATCAAGTGTAAAAATCCATTTTACATGTTAATATGTTTCCTAGATGGTGATTTACTATATAGACATTATATACACATAAAATCACAAATGTAAAGACTGTAGGGTTTTTAGATGACCTTAGAATGAAGTATGATAAAGAGAAACAAGATCTAAACCCTAACTTATCAATAAAACCCAAGCTTTCAAATCAAGAAAACCCTAATTTCACTTGAAACCCTAATTTTGAACCTTTCTTGTTTAACCCTTTTAAACACTAAACAAAGCCTTCAAACCTTCTTGTAATACCTTAGATATGATGTTAGAATACTTGAATGTGTGGTAATCAAAATTGTATGGATTGTTTATGTATGTTTGTTTCTTGCCGTGGCCTAGGGAGAGAAAAAGGAGAGGATTTTATGTTTTTCTAGTTGAAATGAGAAGTGTGTGAAGTGTTAGAAGTAGAAAGCCTTATATAGCATAAATATCTAGGAAGCAAGATCATGAAATCAAGGAAGAAAAGAGTGAGTTTGTAAGTGGTTGGTATAGTCTTGTTGCTTGTTGTAAGAATGTGTAAGATTGGTGGCTTGTTAGAGTTTATAACACATGTTGATTGAAAAGTCAAAATATCTTTGTGTTTCAATTACATAGATCCGGCCTATATATGTATATTTATAAGAAATTATGAAATTTTTGAGTATTGGGTATAATTGTGGGTATTTGATTGAGTATAGATAGATATTGGTGCTTCCGGGTATGCCTAAATGTATTTTATTGTGAAACATAAATGTTTTACGTAGCCAATAAAAATAAAATATAAAAAGTTAATAATTATCCTCCAAATAATTATATAACACTTGCTTGACGTAAACTTTTAATTGTTTGATGTCCGTTTACGTTGAATGTTGATTTTTAGTTTACGCGATTTAGCTAAACGTTGGAAATTTAAAGTGAACGCGTAAAAGTTTAAAATAAATAATTGGATGTTCATTGATGTAAAAAGGTGTGAAAATTTGAGTTGTTACAGTCTCCCCGTGTTAAAAGAATTGTGTCCCGCAATTCAGTTCGAGTTGCCTTCCGAAATAGTGTTGAAGAAGAGGTGTAGGTACTCGTCTTAATCCTCCTAATTATGTGCTAAGTAAATTTGCTATATAGAACCACACTGTTACGGGTCTCAATCCTTTGATGACGGTTAACTTGCCGTCAGGTTGTCCTAGGGTGACTAATGATACGTCTTCTCCTTTTTGAATTAAGATGATGTCGACTTTATTGTAAGATAGCTAATCACCCGAACGGGGCTGTCAGACCCGAATAGATCTATTTTATAACATTCGCGCTTACCCTCCGAGTAATTAATAGTTCAATCCGCTTAAGCTAATCCGTAATCATTTGGGTAAAAGTAAAGTAATGTCCTTGTTTTCAAAAATAAAGTGAAACAAGCAATGTATTTCATCCCAAAAAAAAGTAATTGAGTATGTAGACCAGTTTGTAAAACGAATTGTAAATGCACATGTAATAAATTCAAACCAATCATGTAAATAAATTTGGTAACAAGCATGTTCTCACCTCAAAATTTGTAAAGTATATGCAAAACAAGTAAAACGTGAGGCTATAAACTCACATCGAGTGTATAAATAACAAAGTATATCAGAAAATGCGTCACATAAACGTCCGTATGCAACCTAATTAAGTATAGGTCGTATGAGTACTAAGTACTTTGAATAACTAATACCGTATATAATTCTATATAGCTACATCACCATCTAATTGTGTTTGTGATATAACATTTATAAAGTAAAAACGTTTATAAACATCACTTTAGTAAAAATGGCGTAACTTTCTCGTTTTAGGTCCATTTTGTACGTTCTTTATGTCCATGCTTTTGTGTTAAAAGAGATGTATCAAACAATATTACTATTTTTCATATTTTTATCCCCGGTAAAACAATACTTTTTACTTTCATATACTTTTATAATTATAATTCGCGTACACTCGTAACTGTCATATCATATTCGTTTTAACCCGATTTTAGTGGTACTTTCGAGGCACGGCATCGAAATAAAAGTTCTAATCTACAATATAATTCTTCAAAAAGTATCTGCTGTGAACAGTAAATTTGTTTTTTATAAAAGTATTATATCGTAATCAGAAAAATCCATAACACCTTCGTATGATCATAATGAGATTTCTTAAATGATTTTTGGAATCTAAAAATTATAGACTATCTGGTGAAAAATCACCATATTAATTATCCGATGTAAAAAACATAAATTTTTATAAAAGCATTTATTTATCGTAAACTTACAAATGGTTGTATCGTCTTCGTTTTAAATTGGATTTCGAGTTTCCTACATTTTAGAATCTCATGAAGAATGTAGTATTTTATAAAAATATAAACAAATACTTTATTTTTGAAGTTAAAACAGTATGTTTGGGTTTTTAGGTAAAAATGTATATAAAACTTGTTTTTATAAGTTTTTAGTTTAGTAACTTATTTACAAGTCCTCTATCATGTCTTACACAACAAATCCCATACACTTTAGGTCCTTAGTCCATAATTTGTCCAAGTATGTACATGATAACAAGTCTTTAGCTTATAAACTTAATAAGTACACTTTTAAGTAACTAGTTTATATATACTTTTTATAAACTAAATCATATTTGTACAATGCTTATACTCCCATTCTAACATGATATTAACATCCATATAACAATGGAAAGTATACCAAACGAAAAGGAAATAAATAATCAATATAAAAATCCATTTTACAAGTAATACTTTTCCTAATGGTGAATTTACTATATAAACATTATATATCCATAAAATCATGAATGTAAAGAGTTTAAGAATTTTAGATGACCTTAATATGAAGTAGGATGATGATAAACAAGATCTAACCATAGCTTAGAATCCAAACCTAAGCTTCTAATACTTAGAAAACCATAATTCCAATGAAAACCCTAATCTTAAACCTTTCTTGTTTAACCCTTGTAAACACTAAACCAAGCCTTCAAACCTTCTTGTAATACCTTAGATATGTTGTTAGATCACTTGTATGTATGGTAAATAAAATTTGTATGGATTGTTTAGGGTGTGTGAGTTTAGTCGTGGCCTAGGAGAGAAAAAGGAGAGGATTTTATGTTTTGCTAGTTCATGAATATCTAGGAAGCAAGATCATGAAATCAAGGAAGAAAAGAGTGAGTTTGTAAGGGATTGGTATGGTTTTGTTGCTTGTTGTAAGATTGGTGGCTTGTTAGAGTTTATAACACATGTTGATTGAAAAGTCAAAATATCTTTGTGTTTCAATTACATAGATCCAGCCTATATATATATATAGATCTATATAAATATATATATATATAGATATATTATATATATATCGTATTAAAATATATAGTAAAATATATATATTATAATATATATAAAAATCATATGAAATATTTGAGCATTGGTATAATGTGTATTTAGATTTGAGTATAGATAGTATTGGTGCGTTCCTGGGGTATGCCTAAAGGTATTTTATTTGCGAACGTAAACGTTTTACTATCCAATAAAAATAAAATATAAAAAGTTAATAATTATTCTCAAAATAATTATATAACACTTGCTTGACGTAAACTTTTAGTTGTTTGATTTCCGTTTACGTTGAATGTTGATTTTTAGTTTACGCGATTTAGCTTAATGTTGGAAATTTAAAGTGTAGGAACCCGATCTACACTTTCACTTCATATTACACAACACGGATCAAACCAAGAACTAGAAAAGAGATAATGGTTTAGAGATAGAGAAAGAAGAGAGAGAGATGAGAGAAAAAGAGAAGATATTATTTTGGAATAATGAGAGAGATGAGATAGATATTTTTCCAAGTGAAAAATATCTATATATATACCCCTACACATTTAATGTGACGCGCGGGATATTTAACTAGGACTCGGGCTCGGGTTTTGCTTGGGATTAAACCCGAAACATATACAATATTAGATTAACTATCGAGCCCGATTCCCGATAATATTCTATTACAACATTAACTAATTAATTGACCGAGACTTAAATACATAATGAACGAACTTCATGTTCGACTCAATATTTTGAGGCTAACAATCTCCCCCGAAGTGAGTTCAATGATGACACTCCTTCATGAGATAATAAGATTGCTTTTGTCGTTAAGCTCATGTGGTCTTGGTCTTTCTCTTTGTTCTTTTGTATGTAAACTTGTTCCTTCATGCATTTGCGTCTAGACCTTTGAGCCTTTGTCATTGTCTTTATCGTCTATGCCATCTTGCGATCTTGTGTCTTTGACCAACATGCTCATACTTTTGCATTATCTTGAAAGCTTTAAATCAGAGTTAGCGGAAGTCTTTGTCTTTAAATCTTGAGCTTTCTTGATAGATTGTCTTTGTAGAATGATCATGAACATGTGGTAATGAATCGACTTTGGTTGATTGGGATACCGTCACCACCGTTTTAACCTACAGGTTTACGTTAGTGATAATCAAGAAAATTGATTTGAAAATCAATCGACGTGTTACTTGTAAAAGTGTTTTTGTAACACATCGGGAGTTTTAATCTTTTTATCAAAATTCATCAACCGTCAATTCATTTACTGGACCAAATCGATATCCAGTTGTCACAAGTTTGATTCATATAGAATCTCGCAAGTCACCTACCAAGAGCTTGTTTGATGCTGGCTCAAGCAGGATTTCCATCTTCATTGTGAATACATTGGATCCCTCGATGTTCTGGCAATTATCACAATTGATATTGAGTAGGACCTTGATACCACTTGTGAACCTATGAGTTCAACAAGTTTTGAAATGGAATGTGTCCTAACAGATTTTGATTGATCTCTTTGGCTCTAACCGATAGTGCATTTTGGTTTAGCACTTGGAGGCTGGAGCCATATTCCCACCTATTCAATATCAACGATCTCGAATGAGAGTCAATAGATAATGTTGTATCTCCGTGACAAATGAGAACAAAGTTTCTGTTGAGAGAAACCGAATGGCTGGGAAGGTTGTCCAATGGCATCACTGGGTCCATGAGTCGTTTTCAAATGTCAGCATCAACTTGTATTCTGACAGCATAATGTATAACCCGGTTTCTGCCTGTAAGTGGTGTGGAGGGCTTCTTCTTAGACCCTTATATCCATACATTTATTTTTCATTCTTCAACGCCTTCAATGACTTACTAGGGACATCATTACAACACCTTGTTGTGATTGTTCCATGTTTAGCTCAATCTTAGTCGCATATTCCTATATACATTCCACTCCAATCATATCTAAGGACTGCTATTTCTAACTTTGGATTATCCTTGGTAGTAATCCTCCGTACTGGTTGGAATCATAGGATTGAATTTCTACCTAACCACCTTATGACTTCAGATTCGTCAGGGACAGATAAGAGTTTGTTGGGTATAAGATCGAAGCCATAAAACCTTTTCATTCGCACATGAGTCGAAATAGATCAATTTTAATTACATTTTCTCTCCTTATTTTAAATAATAAACACTTAGTTTTTGAAAAACCTTGTGATTAAAATATGTCTTGAAAAATCCGTGGGAGAAAATATGGTCAGCATGAATGGTTTGGAACATTTTGATAATGTTTTAAATACATAAGAATGGTCATTTTTGATGTATTCAAGAACATTAAAACGTTGTTTTTCGACAAACGCCTCCAAAATATGACCAATTGAGGAAATTGTTGTTTTGAAAAACCCACTGGAGGATGGAGTGTTGAAACACACAATTTTGAAAATTATGAAATTGGTCATTCTAGAAATCTGAAATAATTGTGTCAAACTATTTGACAAACAGATGTTAAGGACTTCTCTTTTAAGGGTAAGGGGGGGTTACAGCGCACTGAAACGACAACTTTCTTTTGCTTGAGCTAAAAAAAATTGAATGTCATGTAAGAACAGCTCAAGACCGAGAAACGTAATTTCTCGTTGGAAGGATCAGTTATAAAACCTACCTTTATTTGAAGTCCGGTTATGTATATAACATTTGCACATAAGCCATTTAGAAAATTCAGAAATGACATGTTTTGAAACTATTGCAACTCTCGCTCCGAGACGTCATTTACACACGCCGTGTCAATGTTAAGCGACATTTCTAAGCAAGTAAATTATATCGACTTCCAAGAGACAGTCGGAGAAGAATCTTTTTGGAATTTTTCTGATTTTCTGATTTGTATTTATTACCTGATTGTCCTCACAGTGATAATGAGGGGGAATAGTAAATCCAACTCTTGTCGGGAGTAGCTGTCTTTGACTCTAGAGGAACACTTTTGAAACCACTTGAACTGACGGCGTTGCTGTATCTTGAATTTTCGAGTTCTGAACGGTTATGATCAGAAGTCATTTGATGAAGAACGAGGCCTGAACTGATGTGAACAGACGTCATTGCCATGAAGACCGAGGCTTGATCTGCTGTGATCAAACATCTTTTGAACATTGAGGAACGGGGCCTGAAGTGTTAGTTTCAGCAGACACCATTTGATGATCATCAAATTAAAATTCCTTGAAGCCCTATTTTCTGAGATATCTGTCTTTTCAGCAACCAAACTCTGAGTCCTTCCTTTATAGGATTGAATGATGTACTTGTACTTAAAAGAGTACATGCACTGACATCAAGAGCTTGTTCGCTTTCACATTGGTTAGTGATATCTGCATTTGAACCATTTGAGGGTTCACTGCAACCTTAGTTATGCTAAAGGCGAAGAGACATTCCAGTAGGATCCCATCTAAGACCAATTGGTCTTGAAAACTCTACCCGTCGGTTCACACCTAAGAACAAAATCTCGAGTTCTGAGTTTCTTATGCACAACAGAAGTGGGTTTTGATTGAAACCTATGTCCTTTTGGATCTGTCTTTCTGTTTCTTTGCAAACCTTTTTTGCTCTACGGGTTTGTTTCTTGTTGATGTATTATTGGGATGAACCTTAGCACGTGAGTTGACTTCTTTCAGGAATTTTTATTAGCGCAAGAACATGATTGGCATTAATGACACATTTCTGACATGTCGCGCAAACAAAAGGTTTGGAGTCAGATAACATTTTCTAGAGTTTCCTAGAGTGTTCTTGTGCCCTTTTTCTTAGCCCCTCTAGGTATGATTATGAAACAATTCCTTGTGAGCTATACCTATATGAGCTAGAGTTGCAATCATGTAATGAGTTTCCGCAGGGGCAGAATTCTCTTCTCTTAGCAGATAATGTGTAGTGGACTGGTTTTACAAATCGTTCCTCACACAACTTGAGGCAAACAGTTCTTTTGAAATTTGGGACGTTCAGATTTAAACGCACTCCAGGTTTTCTAACACGAACTGTTTCTATGTGGTTGAAAATCTGGTTTCACCATAAGATGGATGGTTTTGCAACTTAGTAAATCACCACTATTTTCCTGTTATTTTCCTTAACTCATTTTTAATGCGCAACTGCAAACCCCCTTTTTCCTGAATTTAGCATTGAATTTATCGATTATTGCAATCAAATAAGTTGTGGTGTTCTATGTACTTAGCTCGTCGTTAACTTGATAGAAATCAAACATTTCTTTGTAAAAGCCTTTCAAGTCTCATTTTCCTTGAGTACCTTAGCCACTATTAAGACCAAATCGATGTTTTTTAGTTCAATTTACATCTATGCGCTGTTTTAACCTTAGCTCATTTACTTTTTACATTTAAAAATTAACCTTGTTGCCCGTCTTTAAAACTTGATTTTTGATATTTAAGTTCAAGATTAACACAATGAGCTTCCATTCTTGAAAATCTTTTGTTGAAATTGGGCAACAGTATTTGTGAGACAAACATTTTCACTCAGTGATTGATCTAGAGAGTTGTAGTTGTCATGTTATCAGGGTAATTTATAGCGCAGGTAAAGGACGTATGACATGACATTGGTTCAGCATTCTAGTTCAACCTTTCCCTTCATTATTGAATTCAGGTTGCTCATATGCGGTTGTCGCTATAGCAGATACATTATCATCAGCGTTGTACCTCAGCCATTGGCTCTTCATTATATATGGGTCTGATAATCCGATCATTAACATGAGCATCTTCCCTGATCTGCTGCTTGTATCCTGCTTTTGTGATTCTGTCGCCATGTGCTTTCATGATAAGTATACTAGCATCCAATCTTTACTCTGAATCAACCTTTCCTATGTCGTCTGCATCAGCTTTTATTCACCTTGCGTCATACTCCATTTTAAGCAGCGCTCCTTTTCTCAATGACTTAATTTAACATAATCCATGTTTTGGATCAGTGTATCATGAATTCTGAAATATTGATCGAGTGTATTATAGACAAGTAGTTTCGAGTGTCATTACAATATAATTCAACCATTTAAAAGATCTATGTAAGTTGATGAACATTTGAAACTTGTGTCTCGAGTACTTTTTAAAAGAAGCCATGGCTCCAATCTCTTGAAATTCTTGTGTTGCAATTGCTTTTCTAGTTGATCCATTGTTAGGATAACATCGGTGCCTGTGAAAGTCTCTAGATCTTGACAAAATAGTGTCGTATATGCCGTTTGAATCCATCCTCAGTTCGACTTCCTTTTAATTCGTTGTTTAAAAGACACTTGAGGTGTGAATGAAGTCATGAAAAAGATACCATAGCAACTATCTTTGTTTGTCTTGAATTAGTTGCATTTTGTTGTATTTCTGGAATCTGAACACGAAATAAAGGTAGCTTTCTTCTCCATTATATCGAGTTGAGAAGTGCAAATGATTTGAAGGATCCTAAGAAGGTAAATGATTGTTGTTTGTTGTGGAAAAACGATTTGTACTGGATTTTTACAAGACTTGACAAACCGAGAAAATACAAGAGTATTTCGCGATTTTAGCTAAATCAGAAAACCGTAAAAATAAAAATAATTGTGGTGAAAATCGTAAGTTGTTGTTAAGAATTTGAACTTTTGTTAAGATTTTGTGAGCTAAAACGTTGAACGGTGCACAAATTTTGAGCTTGAAATGATTAACGGTTGATCAAAACTCAAATAAGGACAAACGATGCACAAACGATTCACTTTAAAGGCGAATAGGGTTTGAGTGAAGCGATAGGGGACTAACGGTGAAAATTATTTTTCAACTAAAAGGCTTCTTTTCAGGAAGACGAATGGTGCAATTAATAACCAAAATTTCCCTCATTTCACTTTCGTTCTTGGTTTAAATTTATAAAAAAAATTCACCGGAATAGATAATTTGATCTCGCGTGTCGTACGTTATCGTCGATAAAACCAAAATACCACTTCGATCGAAAACGAATCACGAACACACGGCTAAGTTATAAGTCCGGTAGTCCCAACCGATACACGCAACCAAGAAACCTAAGAAAAATTTGTTAAAACGTGAAGATTTTGTTCTTGTGTGTTTTGGTTCGGTTCAAACTAGAAGAAACTCGTTCGATCCAACTCAAAAAAAATGATTCGATCGGTCCTTCTTGTGATACTCGTTCGATTATCAAGTTTTTTTTTTCTTTTTTCACTCGTTCGGCTCTTAAGTTTCACTCGTTCGATGATCAAGTTTCACTCGTTCGGCTCTTACTTTGTTCGGCTCTTTATGATATCAACTGGTTCGGCTCTATAGAAAATGAACTCGTTCGGTGGATGAAGAATCAACTCGTTCGGTCCTTAAGAGAAATCACTCGATCGGCTCAACTCAAAAAAAATTGCTCGTTCGGTCCTTGAGATTTTTCACTCGTTCGGCTCTTAAGTTTCCACTCGTTCGGCTCTTGTGAATTTCACTCGTTCGGCTCTTAAGTTTCCACTCGGTCGGTTGTTGAAGGCGTGAACTAGTTCGGTTCCCCTTAACAAAAGAAAAGAAATGACAAAAACAAAACGCACCCTACTTGTTAATGAGAAAGATGGTGTTCCAAGTAACGAAACACAAAAATATGTTTTGTTACCTTAAAACCAACAAAAGATCAATTGAAAAAAAACAAAAACAAAACAGTCACGTTTTTTTGACCCATATCACAACAACACGTTTTTTTTTGTCTTCCAAAAAGGATGTGTGGGTTTTTTTTTCAAACAAAAACAAACGCACCCTGATTACGAGAAAAAAAATATCACGAAATGAAAACAAAAAAAAATTAGCCGAATAATAAGCTTAAAAAAAATTACCACAAACAAATCACTAAACCCACCCGAGGCGACTGATACCAATTGTAGGAACCCGATCTACACTTTCACTTCATATTACACAACACGGATCGAACCAAGAACTAGAATAGAGATAATGGTTTAGAGAGAGAGAGAAAGAAGAGAGAGATATGAGAGAAAAAGAGAAGATATTATTTTGGAATAATGAGAGAGATGAGATAGATATTTTTCCAAGTGAAAAATATCTATATATATACCCCCTACACATTAATGAGACGCGCGGATATTAAACAGGACTCGCTCGGTTTTTGCATGGAATTAAACCCGAAATCATAAACAATATAAGTTTTAAACTATCGAGCCGTTCTCGATAATATTCTATTAACAACATTAACTAATTAATTGACCGAGACTTACCTTACATAATGAACAACTTCATGTTCGACACAATATTTTGAGGCTAACATAAAGTAACGCGTAAAAGTTTAAACTAGATCATTGCGGATGTTCAATGATGTAAAAAAGTGTGAAAATTTGAGTTGTTACAATTATTACCTTCTTTTTCATATTTCGTCATTTCTTAATTTTTTTCATTTGGTTTAAATATTTTTATATTTTTTGTATTTTGTATTTTTATGAAAGGTTTTCTGAAAATAAAAACATCTTTTTGGTTTTATTTTGTATTTCAAGAATATATACAAATTATATCAGGATTATTTGAATATGTACCACACTATTCTTCAGCGCACCTGCCAATTGTATATCAGGTCTTCGTGGTAAAACTTCGCATTCCCAACTTGTTGATAAGAAATTCAATTCTTTCTCTGCCAAGGGCTTTAGTGAAGATGTCCGCTAGCTGATATCTGATTGACAAAGTAAAGCTCTACTACTCCGTTCTAACTTGCCTCTGTATAAGTGGAATCTGATGTCAATATGTTTTGATCGAGAATGTTGAACATTGTTGCAGCATAAGGCAATAGCGCTTTTGTTATCATAGTACATTGGAATTTTATTGAATCCAAGGCCATAGTCGGTAAGCTGTGATCTCATCCAAAGGACTTGAGCACAACAGCCAGACAAGGCTATATATTCAGCTTCCATACTGGATATCGCAGCGCTTTTCTGCCTTTTTGATGACCAGCTAACAAGTCTGTCTCCCAATAATTGCATACTTCCAGATGTACTTCGTCTAGTATCTTGGCAACCCGCATGATCAGCGTCTACATAAGCTGTTAGAGCAATAGAAGAATCCTTTGGATACCAGAGTCCCCTATTAACGGTTCCTCTTAGGTATTTAAAGATTCTTTTTATAGCATGTAAGTGCTTTTTGGTAGGCTTTGCCTGATACCGGGCACACATGCATACAGCAAATGTAAGGTCACTGGCTGTGAGATACATAAGGGTGCCAACTATTCCACGATAGTGTGTAGGGTCAACGGCTTTCCCTTGTGGATCTTTATACAGTTTGAAGTTACTCCACCTATAGAGTATCCACGGGAGTCACTCTAGAATTCCATACCCTATTTTTTTAAAGATTCAACATCATATTTTGACTGATTAAGAAAGATGCCTCTGGGACTTTGTAAAATCTGTAGTCCTAGAAAAAATGAGATTTTGCCCATCATCGACATCTTAAACTTTGAACACATTATTTTTAAAAATTGGTCACATATTCAGGTGTAGTAGATGCAAAGATTATATCATCAACATAGATTTGTACCAGGAGAATATCTTTGCCTTGTCTTCTGATGAAAAATGTGGGATTCACGGTTCCTTTAGATGAATCGCTGAGAGATTAAGAACTTCGAGACAATAGATCCAGTAACCATGCGCGAGGACTTGTTTCCAACGCCATAGAGAGCCTTCTTAAGCTTGTACACATGATTCGGATTTTCTTGATCCACAAACCTATCCGGTTGGCTGACATAAACTTCTTCGCGCAGAATGCTATTTAAGAATGTCGTCTTTACATCAATTTGGTAGACGATCATATTCATGTGAGCAGCAAATGCGAGGAATATGCGAATAGCATCAAGTCTTGCCATTGGAGCAAAAGATTCCTCAAAATCAATTCCCTCTTCTTGACGGTAACCACGAGCAACCAAGCGAGCCTTGTTCTTTAGAATTCCTTCCATTTTATCAAGTTTCACCTTATAAATCCATTTTAAAGTGATGACCATTACTTTATTTGGATGAGGAACGAGTTCCTAGACTTTAAGACGTTCAAATTCATTTAACTCCTCTTGCATTGCTTCAATCCAACATGCTTGAGTTAATGCGTCTTTATAAGTCTTAGGTTCAACTGATAGGAGAAAAGCATCGTAGTAACAAAATAAAGCTTGTTCATGAAGTTGGAGTCTTGTGGAAACAGGTCTTCCGAGTTCACCGATGATGTTGTCTAAAGGATGATCCTTGGTCTATTTGTTAACATGTTCCGAGTTAGGAGCAGCAGTGTGCACAATAGTAGGAATAACGTTCGAAGAAGAGGATGCTTCAGAGTCGTGATTCTCTTCTTCAACATCGTTATAAATGACAGGATATTGAGTTTTGGGTGTTGTTTGTGAGTTACTAAGTGATGGTGCATCTTAGTCAACAGTTGCTGAGGAAGGTAAACCAGTTGATGCAGCGGGTTCTGGAGCTACTACTTCAGCAATTGGAGCAATGACTTCAGGGGCTTGTAGATCAACACTAGGTGGAGGATTGAGTAATTCATCAAAAAGTGGTTGAAACAAAAGATCCCAATCAGTTCTTGAAGGTGGTACATACGGTGTTGAAGGAAGAGGGTTTGGCACGAGTCCTGAACTGATTGTTGCAGGAGTCATTTCATGAAGTGCGGGTTCTAAACTGTTGTGTTCAGAAGCCATTGCTGTCAGCTCATCAAAATCTACATGAATTGTCTCAATGATTCGTCTGGTACGTCGGTTGTAAATTCAAAATGCTTTCTTTGTGGGTGCATAACCAATGAAAATACCAATATCAACTTTCGGTTGTAACTTTCCCAAGTTCTCGCTATCATTTGTCGGATAACAACGTGCACCAAATACGTGGAAAAATGATAAGTCAGGAAGTTTGTCATGTAAAAGCTCATATGGTGTTTTTCCATGACGAAGACGTATGATGGAACGATTTTGGGTATAACACGCGGTAGCAACTGCTTCTGCCCATATGAATAACGAAGCTTTTGCATAAATCAACATTGTGCGGGCAGCTTCAATTAGTGTACGATTACGTCTTTCAACGAAACCATTTTGCTGTGGAGAGCGAGCAACAGATGTTTCATGAGAGATGCCAACCTTCTCATAGTATTCACGCAAAGTTTGATTAACAAATTCAGTTCCATTATCTGTTCTGATTCGTCGGACAGGTACTTTAAGCCGTACTTGGATCATCTTGAGAAACTTGATTATGAAATCTGGAGCTTCATCTTTTGACCTTAAGCACTTTACCCATGTAAACCGTGAGTAATCATAGACAATGACGAGGATGTACTTCTTTCCATTAACGCTTGCGACACGCATTGGACCACAAAGATCCATGTGCAAAAGATACAGTTTTTCTTGGTTGGTGTCTTCAGATTTAGGTTTGTGGGGTTTCTTCTTGCTTTTGCCCATTGCACAAGCAGAACACAGATGGTCCTTTTCAAATTTTAGCTTAGGGAGACCTCGAACAAGACCGTGTCTAGCTAAATGGTTGATTGTACCAAAGTTCAGATGAGACAGACGTCGGTGCCATAGCCATGACTTAGTCTTTAAGGCCTTTGATAAGAGACATATAGGAGAGGACGCCATCATATCTCCAAGGGATAGTGTGTACAGATTATTGCCTCGAGATCCAGTCAATAGATCAACACCTTCTAGATTACGAATGAAGCAACTGTGTTGACGAAAAGCAACTTCAAGGTTTGAATCACAGAATTGCCCAACGGAGAATAAGTTGTGTCCAAGTCCTTCCACGTTGAGATCGTAACATTCCCAATCTGATAATCACCATATCCCATTATCTTTTCCACGTGATCATTTCTGAATTTTACTGTACCCAAAAATTTATTGACGAAATTGGTGAGCTGAGAGCGATCTCCGGTAATATGCTTGGAGCAGCCGGAGTCCAAATACCAGAGAACAATTTGGATGACCTGCATTTATCAAGAGAGGAAGATGGAACATCGGAAACTATGGATCCCCAAGATTTAATGGGTTCCTTGTTGTTAGCAGATATAGATTTAATAATCTTAGGTTTGCTAACAAGAACATTAGTTTTGGATTTCCTAGTTTTCCTTGAGTAAACCAATGTTACTACAGGCTTAGGTGTATCAGTTTCTAGAGCAGTTGGTTTCCTAAGGGGCACTTCAGCAGTTGTGGTAATCCTAGTTAAAGGGCACACATTTCCTACTATAGTGAAGGTCCAACCAGTAGGTCTCCAAGTGTATCCAATATTTGTGAACACCTTTCCTGTTGGTTTCCAAACTTTTCTCTTTGAACTTTTCTTAACAGATTTAGACTGAGCACGAGCATTTACATCATTGATAAAATTAAGAACACACAAATCATGATTATCAGAAAGCATGCAACCATTACACTTAACACATAGAAGTTTTGAATTCACATTAAAACAAAACAATCCTTATTTTTCAAACTAGATTTAACTATCCTAGGATGGGCTTCTACTTTATTCTTCTGAGTACTACTTGGTGTTTGCTGAATCTTATCTTTCTTTGTATTGCCTGAAGGTTGTGATCTGCTAGCACTAGTAGACGGTTTTACTCCTGTAGAAGGCAACATAGGTTTGTTAGAAACTAGATTTGATGAAGAAGCTGTTTTTATGTTTGTGTTTCCTGAGGATGTAACAGGCTCAGTGAATCTAACTCTTTTGTCCTTGTTCTTTGGGGTCACAGCCACTAATTTGTCACTTGAATTGTTGATGCTAGGGCAGGTTTGTCTGATTATTATAAGCAACTCCTGAATTCATTTGGTATACCTACAAGCAGAGTCTAAGTAATTATTTAAAGGATTTTGGGATTTTCCTTGTTCAACTACTTCCTTAAGAATCGCAGCTTGTTCCTGAGTGTGCCTAAGGTAGTCAGAGTGAGTTGTCCTATTGTTCAACAATTTAGGGGCTATTGGTTCTACATCAACTTTAAGCATTTCTGGATCAATAGTGTGTTTGGTAACAACATTATCAGCTAAATCATTTCCTTTAAGTTTTCTTAATTCATTCTTAAGAGCTGTAATGACCAAATCTTTTTCCTGAAGACTTACATTTAAATCAGAAATTTCCACAGACTTTTGATTGACTTGATTAACTAAAGCATCACATTATTCTTTTGATTGAATACATGTTGGTTTGATTGAGTCATAAAGTTGCTTATAGGTCTGTTTCAAATGTTCATTCTCAGCAATAAGCTTTGACACCCTATGATCTAATTCAATATTTATCGTTTCAATCTCTTCTATGTCCTTCTTGACCTTATCCTCATTCATATTTCCACTTAAAGATTTAATTCTCTCTTTCAACTTCCTTATGACCGTGTCTTTCTCTTGTGACTGAGCTTTCAATTCATTTAATTCAAAGTATTGATCAAAATTTGGAGCACTTTGATTTGAAACAGAATTGTCCCTTTGAAAAATTTCCTGATTAAGTTGAGTATCAACTTCTAAAGAGATGCAATGTTTTTCAAGAGTTGTATAACTTCTGAACAGTTTATCGTAAGTCTCTTTTTCAATGAAATCCTTTTTGTTGAGAAGCTCAGTCTCAAGTTTAAGACACTTTTTACATTCATGCATATTCACAGAAGCATTATCCACAGAAGAATTCACAATAATGTTCACTATATCTTTGCTAATGACTTGTTCCAAGAGTCGTTCGTTCTCATTTAAAACTTGATTCATTTTAACTTCAAACGTTTTGGACTCTAAACTATGTTGTTCCACAGCCTGTTCCATTTGATGAAAGACGTTTTGGACTTCAGTAAGTTCATCAATTAAATATTGATTGAATGTATTGAATATGTCCTTCAGTGCTTTTACAAATGGAATAATTTCATCCCTAAAACAAGCTTTTGTATGTTCAAACCCCCACGAGCCCTCAGTGATGGCTGTGGCCGTGGTTCTTTCTTTGACAACCACGTCAAAGCCAGCAAGATGGTGTTTAAGTTTCTTTAAACTTGTATTTACCATGCTGACTTTAGGAAGTTCTTTTGGAACCTCAACTTTGGTGGGTCTACAAGAAGGACTAGGATCTGAAGAATTCATAGAATTCTGAGACCAAAAGGCTTGTTCAGCAGATAATTCAGTTTGTGGAACAAATCATTTTTCAAAATCTTGAGAAAGTTGGTTAAGAGCAGCATAATCAACTGGTGTAGTATTAACTTTCTTTTCTAAAGCAATTTCTCTATCAATGTTTCTAGATTCTTCTTTCTTAAAATCATTTTTGAGAAGAGTAACTGTTTGCATTAAAGATTCTTTTTCTTTTAAATGTTCAGAAAGAGTTTGTTTAAGACGATCAATCTCGACAGACTATTCACATGAATCTGAAACGTTATATTTACTTTTTAAATCAACATTTTGTCCTTCTTTCAAAACTTTAACTTGTTCTTTATATCTTTCAAGCTCAGCAGTTAAAGTATCATTGACACTTTTATTGTCCAGATTTATCTTGGTGCAATTAATTACTTGGGTTTTCAGTTGTTCAATCACAGATAATATCAGTGCATCTTGTTGTGCAGATGAGTTAGATTTATGAACAGCTGTCTGTTGTGATTCTTTCACATACTGAGAATAAGGAATGATATTGCTATCACTGGTTATTTCAGTCTCTGAATGATTCACAACACTCGACTGTTCAGAAGACGGCATCGCCTGCACAGCTTGATTTATCATGTTGTTATCCATATTATCATGATTGTTTACCTTAGCTAGAGCATCTGAACCATAATGAGATAAATTCGCCATGAGAGCAACTTTGGCAGTGTTGAGTTCATCACAATCAGAGTCATATGCATCCAAATCATCGGCTTGATAAGCGGCATTGTGGGTAATGACTGTCTGTGTGGCTTGACCTTCTGTAATTCCTGGATCTGCCAAAAATGCTAACTCTTCTTCATGTAGAATTTGACCATTTGCTTGAGCTTGTACCAGCAACACTTTATCCTTAAACCAAGAATCATCCCGTTTCCTTTTAGGTTTAGTGCATTGTTTGGACATGTGTCCCTCCCCTTTGCAGTTGTAACAAATAACAGTCCTTTGTTTCCCAGAATTGCTTCCACTTGCTCCTAGAGTGTAGGTCCTAGTGGTACCCGTAGCAAAAGAAATTTGCCTCCCCTGTACTGGTTGTAAAGTCACTCTTCCATCATTAATGGTAGCTTGTTGCCTAGGGTTTGACGAATTCCTCAGCTGGTTGTTGGTAGTAGGATAGCGAGATGTGACGACAGCTGATAGGAATGACATCATAACAGTTAGACCCGAGTCTAGTTGGGGAAATTCAGGTTGTTGTGGTTGTTGGTTGACTGTGGGAGCATATTCCAATTGAGGGATGGATGGTTGTGGAGAATAAACGTTGTGGTGAACTGATGATTGATAATCATTGGATGGATAAGTGATTGAAAGAGGTGTTGATGGTTGATTGGTTGAGTATTGTTGAGACTGATAAGGTGATCCATACTGTAGAGACTGATATAGTGAAACTTGTGGTTGAAATTGAGAGTTTTGGTATGAGTTCTGATGAGTTTGATAAGGAGACTGGGTCATCTGATGGGTTGCAACCAAAGCAAGCGGATCTGAGTTGCGTTCATGCATTAAACAAACTTCATTTGCATGAAATTCGTGTTGTCCCAAGTAAGCATGAAGCTGATCAATATTAGTTGTGTGCAAGTCCCAAACCAGTTTGACATCTGTCACAAATTTGTTCCACTCAGGAGGAAGGGTATTCAAAAACTTGATGTTCACTTGAAATTGTTCCAGTTTCACATTGTAGATGTTCATGTCATTGAGTAGCGGTGAAAATCTCAAGTAGAAATCACGTAGTGTTTCCCCCTTCTTATAAGCAAACTTATCGAATTCATCATATAGTTTACACTCTCTTTCCTGTTTCGTCAATGAAGTTCCTTGCATGAGAAGTTGAATTCTTTCCCAAAGTTCCTTGGCTATTCGATGATTGCTAACAAGTGCATAGACCTCTGATGGTAATCCTTGGAGAATGATATTTGTTGCTTTGACATCACAATCAGCTTGAATTGCATCCGCATGAGTCAATTCAGAGTATTTTCTTGGCCTAGTCACATCATTCTCCTCAATCGTAGGCCAGATGAGTAGACCATTTTCAACGGATTCAAGAATCATTCGTCCATGTTGTCTATTCATCATGTATAGCACCATTCTACTTTTCCAAGAATCGTACATATCTTTTTCCAACATAGGTGGACGATTGTCAGCACCCGAAAGAATCGCTTTGTCAGCAAGAGTCGTCATTGAGAAATTTGTATGTTAAAAGATTACTTGTTTGATCGAACGGTGATTGAAAGTAATTGTGTTGTTGTGAGTTGTCTTTTGTGTGTTTTATGTCTTGAAACTATACGGGATTTTACAATTCTTGATTAAACCAGGAAAAAAAATGTTTCACGGGATTTTACAAATCAAAGAAAAAACCGTATAATTTATGTTAGCAAATTTGTATGTTTTAACTTTAGTCCAAGTGAAGTTTCGAATTCGGTTTTCTAGGAAAACTGCTAATTAGGTTGTCACTGAAAAACTGCTAATTAGGTTGACAATGAAAACTGCGAGTTAGGTTAACATTGAAAACTGCTAATTAGGTTGACTGCGAATTAGGTTGCCTATAAATTAGGTGAAACTTCGAAACTGCGAATCCGGTCAAACTGCAAATCCGGTCAAATTGCGAATCCGATCAAACTTCAAAATTGCGAATCCGGTCAAACTGCGAATCCGGTCAAAGCGAATCCGGTCAAACTTCGAAACTGCGAATCCTGTCAAACTACGAATCCGGTCAAACTACGAATCCGGTCAAACTACGAATCCGATCAAACTGCGAATCCGGTCAAACTTCGAAACTGCGAATCCGGTCAAACTTCGAGACTGCGAATCCGGTCAAACTGCGAATCCTGCCAACTGCTAATCCGGTGACGAAACACAAAATCTCAAAAACAAAAAAAGACTAAGTTTTGATTGTTTTTTCTTAAATTTTCTTGTACAACTAGTATTACTAAACCTATAGGTACCTTAAAAATGCAAACTTTATGGTTTTTAAACCAAAAATTTCAAAATCAAGATTTGTACTTTCTAAGGTTTTCGAAAACTAAAGTTGTAAAAAATGATGTTTTTCTTTGATCCAAAGCAAATACACCTATATCCAGAGATACTAGATCAACTTTACCTAAGTAAATGATCTTTTAGTGTATGTTGAAGCTTCAAAACAAAAAGAAACGAGAACTAGGCTACGGTTTGGAAAAGAAAACGAGACAAAAAGAAGATAAAACAACACAAAAACTAAGCAAATCACTCCATGGCTCTTGATACCAATTGAATAAAATCTAATAACATACAAGGTTAGGGAAAGAGAGGTAGTTTTAGAGAGAGAATGGTTGGATGAACACTTTAGAGAGAGAAAGTAAACATGAAAGAAAAATGCATTAAGTGTGTGAAATAATGAACAACCAACCACCTCTCCAAGGCATGGAGAGGTGTATAAATACTTACATGTGGATCGTGGGCTTGGGCTTGCATGGGTTTATCCATGGGCCTTTAGCTAACTAACTATGTAAGTTTCCAAATAATACTTAACGAGCTAACGACAGTTATCTATGGAGTGACCGATACTTTTCTAGGATTTTCGTATTCCTAACACGAACGCCCCGTAACTCCTAATAACGAAGAAGTTACGGCGAAAACAAGATTTGGAAACTAAAATTTTTTCAAACAGCTATGGTAATTTATTTGGGTGTTGACACTCTGACATATTCGAAAATGGGCAATTTGAGCACTTTAGAGTCCGTTTCGGCCTTCTGGCGAAACACGAAAGTTGCTCGGAATGACGTATTACTTTGCCGCGAGGCTTTCTAGTTTTAAAATCGAGTAATAACGGGTCAAAACCCAAGGTCAAAATCTGCACTTTTACTAAAAATGCCACAAGTTCCTGCAGAAACTTGCAGGGGCATTTTGGTCATTTTCTGTCAAGTTTCGGGTCTCGGCTAAAACTAAAAAGTTGTCCGGAATGTCGTTTTGCATAAAATCTCTTTTAAGTCCGAGTCGTGAAAATGTGATATAATGGGTCGTTTTGAGCGGGTCAGATCTAGTAATATATATATACATAAGTCAAAGTCAATTAAAGTCCAACGTTGACTTTTGAAAGTCAACGGGTTAATACTAGACTTGTCGGATGTTATAAAAATAATAAACGCTACTATTATTACAAGTATGATATTTTAGACTTAACGATTGTTATGAACGAGGAAGATTCTAAAAATAGAAACTTTTGAAATATTCGGATATAACACCGATACGAGTAAACGATAACCAAATTAAGCGTCAAATGTGCGATGAGATAAATAAATATTATTATAAATATAATTAGATGATGGGACTTACTAAAAATGACAACTTTCCGAAAATAGCAACTTCCTAAAAATAGAAAGTTTCCGAAAATAGAAAGTTTTCGATTAAATGACATATAATATAAATGAAAGAATGATCGTAACTCAATTAAGTGGAGTTTAGGATCTAGGACGCGCAAGTGGATTTCTCATAACATGTGTATGTATATCTATATAGTTTTAATAGTTGCGATGTATGCATTAATATGTATCGTACTTATTATCTAATAAACGAGGCAACATAAATTATAGTTCGGCGGTTGAGCTCGTTGTGCGAGTAAGTTTCGTGATTGTTTCGTTATTTGATATCGGCTTCGATCAAGTAAGTTCATAGCCTCGCTTTTGAACTATTTTAAATATTTTTAACCCGCGAGGGGGATACTTGTTGTTTTATGAAAATAATAACCGCAATAATGTATTTTGAACTTAATATATTTCATTCACTACTGAGTATATGCTTTATCTGTTACCGTTAGTTGTCCTAGTTGGCAGTAAACGCTAATGTATTAAATAGATCTATTGGGTTTGACAACCCTGTCCGGGGTTTGAATCAGTTGTGAGCACCCTGTAACGGACATTTTGTAGTTAGTATTAGGAGAAGTGGCATACTTCTCAGACATTATTTTATCCTACGGGATGAATGTGTTAAGTTTCGGTACACGGGCTCATTTAGTTGGAAATCATTACTTTTATAACTTGCCCTACAAGCAATGTTATATGTTTTGTGGAACCAAATATGCGTTCAAACTGTTATGTGTAAACTCTATGAATTCACTCAACGTTTTGTTGACGTTTTTAAGTATGTATCCCAGGTTTAGGTATTGAAGATGGCTTGGATGGAACGGAACGCGGATATCAAGGACGGTGACTCGGTGAACTTATGTCAATAAATGATAGAATTATTTTAGAAATGAAGTCGTGATGTGACATGTAGAAACAAATTTTCTATGATAGTTTTGGGACCTTTGTACTCTGATTCTTTTCAAACGAAATAAATGAAATTTATTTAACAAACATCTCTTTTATAGTTGTTTGTTATGACTTGTGTGATTGTATCGTGATGTAGCACCCCAAATGTTGTATTCCGCTGCGTATCGTATGTTGGGGGTGTTACACAACACACCTTGCATAATGCTTATTATTATGTTTTTTATTTATAATCGGGGATATTAATATGTATCGATTTGTGACACTACAGGGAAGTCGTGATTTTTAAGAAGAACCAGATTGTAAGAGAATAAGCATTCTCAATCATTACTAATGTGTTCAACAGATTATTGTCATTCTAAGTTGTAATTATCAGTTAATTAATTTGCTCCTTCATAACAGTACTAGCTTATTCAAAAACCTCTTGTGATTGCCTGATTTATGGTATAGGAAATCTCATGTTCGTATTGTTATTGTTTGGCTGTTACATTTATTTTTTTAGGTGGTTATGTTGTGGTGTAAGAGAAGTTGCCAAACTATGTAGTTCTAGAGCTGCTATGTTTAAAAATTATTTTAAGAGCTTCCTCTTTACTTTTCATTTTACAATTTTAAGCATATACAATTTACACATTCGAGATCCACTTCCTGGTTTCTCGAGTGTAGACCACTTTTCTTTAGATACTAGATTTCCTTTTCTAGGCTATCTGTTAGTGCTTTTTAGTCTTTTATTTTTAGTGATTATCTTTAAACTCATTTTTGCACAGTTTATCATATTCATTATCTAATACTAAATCATCTATTAACGAGTTTTCATCACTAAAGTAAGAGGATTCGGAACATACCTCACTTGATGCTTGAGCTACTAGACACGTTTCGTTATTGACTTTCTCATCATCTTTTTCACCGCTATCACTCTAAGAACCTCCGACAAATGATCTTTGGTTCTTCTCTTTCGGTGGTTTTAGACATTCTCTAATAAGATGATTTGGGTCATCGTATCTAAAGCATTTTCTATCACTTTTACTGTTTTTGTTGTCTCGGCTTCTTTGAAACGTCTTTTTGTCGTTCCGAGGTTATCTCACGAATCTACCTCTTCTCTTGAAAAACTTCCTGAAGTATCTTACCGCCATGGCGTATTCTTCGTCTTCACTTTTGGAAGTCGAACACTCTTCATCACTAGATTCTTTCTTAGCCTTTAAAGCAAGAGATTTCCTTTCAACTTTTGCTTTGACTATTTCAGAATCTTTCTTGATGATCATTTCGTGAACTTTGAGGTTCCTGATAAGTTCATCAAGAGATAGTGATGTTAAGTCCTTTGACTCTTCAATTGCCGTGACATTTGCTCTCCATTTAGGATGTAGAGCCACATAAATTTCCTAACATAGTTCTTGCTAGAATAACCTTCATCAAGAGCTTTTAGACTAGTAATAATAGTATTAAATCTAGCAAAAACACTATCTATAGATCCGTCTTCGGAAATGATGAATTGTTCATATTGTTGAACCAAAAGGACGATCTTATTATCTTTGACTTGACTATCACCTTGGTGGGTGATTAACAATGTTTTTTAAATTTCTTTTTCCGTATTACACATGAAAATTATTTCATATTCTTTTCTAGGCAAAGCATTATAAATAACCATTTTAGCTTTGTTATTTTTTGCAAGTTTCTTTTTAAGATCATCACTTTGTTTTTTGAAAGGGATAACCTCATCTAATTAGGTTTCTGGATTTTGTTGAATGGGTTGAAAATCACCGTTGGCAATAACATACCAAAGATCTAGATCTTTTGATTTAACATATGTCTCTAATCTATTTTTCTAATAAATAAAACTATCACTTTCAAAGAGTGGTGGTCTTTGCATAGATTGCCCTTCTAGATATTTTTCGGAATCCATAGATCGATCCAAGCTTTAAAATACTGTATATTTTAAAATCTTGAGTGTTGATCCCACTTCAATAGATCGAATTCCTTATGCTTATTTAAGGTTTAGTTATATTAGATAAATCTAACATAACTATAGTAGAAACTTCATTTGAATGTATTAAAGATTATGCAGAATCTAATCTTTAATTTTAAGAAGAATTATCATTGAAACAGTAATTCAATGAACATACAATTCAATAAATAAGCTCCAATATTATTAATGATAATAATACGAATACTCTCAAAGTATTAGGGTTACAAATACCTTGAAGCTATGAATTATACGTTTAATAATCTATTAAACTCTATGCCCTAGGACCTCCTTTTATACACCAAGGAGCCCTAGTCGGCTTACAATACTTTCCTAAGTATCTAAAATCTTTTTTATAAACAACTAATACATATCATATAAGCAGTACTAACTAGCAGCATTAACTTGATATTTACTAGCAGTAGTAACTTCTAGAATATTTTCACTAGCAGCATTAACTTCAGTTGAGCAGTCTTAACTTTGTACTAGCAGTAGTAACTACTTAGCATATTTTCTTTGAAGTTCATCAGCAACACTAATATACACTAGCAGTACTAATAATCACTAGCAGTACTAACTGTGTAATAGCAGTAGTAAACACTTAGCATATTTTCTTTGAAGTCTCTGAGTAGTACTAACTCCAGCTGAGCAGCATTAACACAAACATGAGCAGCAGTAATCTAAACAACATCAAGAAGACTTTTAATCCCAACAATCCTCCCCTAAACTTGATATTCTTCTTCAAAATCATCAAGTTTCTTCATTTTAAGCTTCATCAACACCAGGAGGATGCTTCCAAACACTTATTTACTTTTTAAGTTGTTTTATGATGGATTTAAGAAGCTAATAAGCCATTTGACTTTCATAATCAATTATAAGCTTCTTTTCCAACATCATTGAAAGTGTAGATGGTGTAAGAGGATACTTCTTCTCTACCAACATGTAAATATGCATATGTTGCATCCTCAAGGAATGTACTCCACATGAGTCATACATTTTCCAATCCGACACTTTGTAATCTTGTTGATTCATCCATACATTATCTTTTACATGTGGTTCAAACATTGTTTTCAAATCACCCCATAACAACAAATCTAAGTCTTCCACTGGTCTTGTTGACTCATATTTAGCTTTTACCAACTTGTATAAATATTCTAAATCTTACCTATCAAAACTTTTAAGCATTTGACTAAAGATCCTGTACATTTGAGACTTTCCATCAGCTCTCATTATTTGATAATAGCTTTTTCTTCCTTCTTTATAAATCTTCTAGTCAACAATACTTGGAGACTTAACAGCTAAAGGTATAGCATTAATTGTTACCTCTTCTTCATCTGGAATGATTTCCAAACACTGTTTAAGCTCTACTTTTTCTTTGTCATCTTCCACCTTCTGTTCATTGTAATCTCTTGTACCAACTCTCTTCCTGCTCTCTTTTCTCTGCCTTCCACCAACTCTGTTCTAAAGTCTTCAAATGTATTTACCCTTTTGAATGCTCCGTCAAACATCTTTTGGATATAATCAAACCCTTTCAACTTCAAATCTTGGAGCTTGTATCCTTCCATGTTCATTACGTAAGTACACATTATCTTTCTCTATTGAGATTTTGTTGGCGGTTTGTTTCTTTTCTCTTCTGCTCTTTTAGCTGCAAAATACTTTCTTCTTTTCTCTAAGAGTTGTTGAAATAATGTATCCTTTTCTTCAACAGACAACTCTTCTTGTTCTTGTGCTTGCAATCTTTCAGCCAATTGATGATCAGCATCAATCTTTGCCTGTATATCATCCCATGTTTCAATCAAGGCAATATTGGCTTCTTTTTCAGTTTTAGCTTTTTCTCTTGCAAGTCTTTCTTCTTATCAAATTCAGCTTGTAACTTTAAAGCAGTTTCTTCATCACGCCTGATTTGATCATTCTTCTTCATAGGCTTCATAGGTTCTATCAATATGCCTTTACCTTTGTCATATGATTGTTGTGAAGATAGTTGTGAAGATATTGTTGTTGTAGATTCACCCAGCTCTTGTATAATTACCACTTTCATCTTGGGTTTTGTACTTTTCATTTCTGTAAATGCTTGAGCCAAAGTAACATCATCAACATCATCAGTAGTTGTTGTAGCAGCACTAACAGTTGTTGCAGCACTAGCAGTACTAACTATATCCCCAGCAGCACTAACTTGAGCAACATCAATAATTAGCTTGGCAGAGTTAATAACTTCAACTACTTCTTCAACAACATTAACTTCATTATTTACTTCTTTATCAGCAACAAACACCTCTTCACCATCTAAAACATTCACATCAAACATCTCTCCATCCACATTTTGAACACTAACCAGGGTAATTTCTTTATCTGCATTAATAGCATCAATCCTCCCCTGTTTGGATGCATCCTCACCCAAACTTTCTTCATTATCAGAGGATTCTACCCTTGCAGTCAAACCAAATTTGTATAATCTCTTCAGCCTATGAGTTCTTGACCTATTTTTCTTTTCAAGCTTTTTGACCCTCCTTTTCAAACTAGCAATCTCATTACTTGAGTGGTCTTTGTCTTATCCAAATCAAGAACCTTGTTTTGTAAAGTGGTACATAGTGCCATTAATTCATCAAGTTTAAGTCTATCCTCATCACTTCGAAGTGTGTTACCTCTTGCGAGCAGTGAATCATTAGAATGTTTAGATACACTCTTAAACCTAGTTCGAGCACTAGTATCTCCCATGGTTTCTTGGAACCTAGGACCACCACCTGAAGTAGTTCCTAGGGAACTAGATTCATTAGGTGTTGCCTTAGATTGGGTCTTATTGATGTTACCACTGTCCTGCTCTGCTTCTAAGCTAGAAGCAGTAGTGGCTGCCCTCACCAAACTGTTACCCAACTCCTTATGGACAACCTCATCTGTAACATTTTCACTAGGATCATTAGACTAAGGTACCTGAGTGTCCTTTATTTTAGGATTCCTAGGTTGTTGTGTATTTTGAGGTTGAGTTGATGGTTGAATAAAGGTGGGTGTGTGATAGGTATCAGTTGGAATTGCTGAACCTTTACCCAATTCTGATTGGTTTTGTACCACCATTGTTTGAAATAAAGGTGTTACTCTACCAGAAAAACCTTTGCCTACCCTTCTCATATTTCCAAAGATCTTTTTAGTGTGAGAGGGTGCAATATAAATTCTCGTATAAGTTGACATATCATCAAGTTTTTGTTCCAAAAATACTTGCACAAACCTTGGATACATTAAAAATTTGCCAGACAAATTATCCAAGTTTCTAATCATACTTTCAAAAATGAATTTTGAAAAATTGAATTTCTAGTTTGTAGCTAAGCAGATAATTGCAGATGCTATAGTGCTACTAAACTCATTCCATGCAGTAGTCTTAGGACTTAGACACTGTAAAATAGTATGAATTAAAAATTTCCATTGTGGGGAGAAGAATGGTTTATAAAAAGTTAGCTTCTATGAAATTCTCTCATACCCAATCAATGTAAGTTGTTCAAAAATGGTAGAATTTGGTAAACAATCAACACCTTTCTCATCTGCTAGTTTAAGATCTCTTCTAACAGATGATTCAGTAATGACTATCTTCTTGCCATCTACTAGGGCATGTAACTGTGCTTCCCCATTGATAGTTTTGACCATGACAGTAGACCAGAACTGTTCAATGCAAGAAATATATATAGTAGAATTAATTGTTAATGCATACCTTATAGGGTGTGCATTCAAAAAATCCACAATTTGTTCAAACCTATCACTCTCTGTGGTATTAGATAAAAACGCGACCATATTATGAGTATCTATAAACTTTAGAGTCTCCATTTATGTTGGGTTTTAATAATGGATAATAAAATTAAGTTAGGGTTTGTAATTAGAGAGTATATGAAAGAATAAAATCAATTAAATGATTGATTGAAACCCTTAATCGAAGTATTTATGAAAAATACCCTCAACAACCCAGCAGTAGTAACTCAACAGTAGTAAGTTATGCCTAGCAACATTAACTTTGAGTCACCAGTATTAACTTTAATTCCATTCCAAACTTCTTTCCCATCATCAATCTAACACTTTTCTTTGCTTTTCCTGCAAAATGTTAGCCCAAAAACCAAGAAAACACAAGCCATAGCAATTTTCACAATTATCACAGTATTAATTATACCTAGCAGTATTAATTATAACTAATAGTAGAAACTCAGCAATATTAAGTATAACCAGCAATACTAATTATACTTAACATCGGAAACCTTTAATGACATTAATAACAATACTAATTCATACAAAACTCTACAAAAACATTGATAACACTCAAATTATACATGTTTTTATATGCGTTATCAATAATTATATATATATAAATTGGTTAAATATAAGAACTTTTGGTATATAATAGAATATATTTGTCATTGTAGGTTCTTGGAACGTGTCGTGGAAGAAAACGAAAGAATACATGAAGATTTGAAGCTTAAACGAAAAAATAACTGAAGATAAAGATCTCCCAACACCTGTTCACTGTTTTGGTCATAACTCGGTCATACGAACTCCATTTAACGCGATTCTGGCATCCACACCATCGGAATTCAATTATCTACAACCATGAAAAAGGCCAACTGCTGAAAATGATCAAAAGTACGCCGTATTTGCAGAAAGTGTAGCACACTTTTTCACCAGAACTGAAAAAGTCCTTTAACACCCAAAGTGCGGCGGTTTTACCTAACGTGCGGCGCACTTTTGAGGCGGTGGAGAAAATTAAATGCAATTAAATGCTAAATGCATTAACTCACTAAGTACGGCACACAAATAAATGTGTGCGGTGCACTTTTGCCCTCGAAAAGCCTATAAATACCCTCCTTGGCTCTTCCATTTGATATATCTCTCATACAATCTTCATACATCTTACACACATAATCTCTAGAGCCTTTGGAGAGGAGGAAGGAGTGGTGAGGATCTTTGGATCCAATGATCCAAACACCCCTTTAATCCGCCACTTACCACCATTTCACCACCATACTACCACCACAAACCACCACCATAGCCACAAATTTCCAGATTCTAACACCATATCTAGCCTACATATCATCCATTTCCAGAATCTAAACACTTCTTACTTTGATTCTTAGAGGATTCACACCAAATTCTCTTATGATCATCACCATAAACCTTGTTACCAAACACTCCATTTGGTGATATATTGCGGATTTCCAGAAGTTACTTGGTATATTTTGGGTTATCTCAGTAGCATTTGGTTGTTGGTTGATCATGAAACTATTAGTTTTGGGTTGGTGGTTGTTGTAGTCGAAATATTGGTATTGTTACTTTGTTCTCATATGTGAAACATGAATAATATTTGGATGATTTTGCTATGTCTTATGAATATATATGTTTATGAATTCGATGTTATCTTGCTTGGATAATTGCTTATCTTTTGGTATATCATTGCAATTAAAATAGGCCGAAAGGGTTAATTGTCTTTATGTATTTTGAACCGTTTGTCTATGGCGTGTCAATATCATACTTGTGAGAATTGTGTGATAAATTGATAAACAACCTAAGTATAATGATGTTTAATACCCTTCCGTATGTTGACCGACCGGGTTAGGAGGAATTCGTATGTATGCATATTTGATATAAACCATTCTTAATGCGCTCGTGATGATGTAGTATATAGGTCGAAAGGATTCTATGTTATCATTGGTAGATATGCTTGTTATTATGATTACCCATCATATATGACTTGTATGATTTGTTTATATAAAGTTTTTCTCTATCTCTATCTATTATGTTAGGTGTATCATGCCTTGTTTCTTGCTTGCTTTATACACACGTTTAGGCTATTTGATCCGTGACAATCATTTAGCTTTGTTACTTGATAAACAATCTGTAAATTGCTATAAATCCCGTGGAACGACCTGGACTTACCTAATTCTATATTACACTAGAATAGGGTATACTTGCCCGAATGTTGGGTTTTTAGTCAAAATCGGTATTTCTAGTTATTATAAATTTAAAACTTGGAAAACACACATCAAGTTTTTGGCGCCGCTGCCGGGGATTTGTTTAGTTGTTTGCAGATTGTTTGCTAGTCTTGTGCATGTTTTGTGTGTTTAAATCTCTTTTTCAAATCTCAAAATATCTCTGTTGTTGAAGAAAGTACGGCGCACATCCTTACGTGTGCGCCGCACTTCCCCTGTTTCCGTTTGTTATTTTGCAGGAAGTACGCCGATTTCACACCAAAACCGCCGCACTTGTCCTGTGATAATCCGCTTCTCATTCGCCGTACAATTTTCTGGCAAACTGACCCAAAATTATTCAAAAAGTACGTCACACATCCAGTTTGTGCGTCGATTTTTTTGAAAACCTAGGAAGTACGCCGTACTTTACCCAAGTACGCCGCACTTTTTGTAAAATTTTCACACACAAAATCTGAGTTAAAGTCAAAACCAAAACCCAAACAAAACCCCCCAAATTGCTAGTCTCAGGTATGTGATCATTTGAAATTCTATTTTATCTGATTATACGCCTTGTAATTTTGTTAATATTTAGTTTGTCATTCAAGAAAAAAAAGAAACCAAAAAGATTTTTTATTTCTAAATTGTTTTTGCTTATTTTGTTTTCTGACATGTTCCTGTTGATATAATAAACATGTGTTTTGTTAGTTTGTTTATGTTTCTTGCATTTCATTTGTGAAAAATATAATTTTCAAAAATTTTGAAGTAAGTACGCCGCATAATTAATTTTGTGCGCCGCACTTTGCTCCTGCATAACAAAAAAAAAAACCAGTTTTGTATAAAAATAATAATCAGATGAAATTTCTTTTGATTTAATCAACTGTGAGTAAATGTAATGTGTTTTTATGCTTGCTTGTTTGTGTGTGTTTGTTTGTGTGCTTATTAAAAAAAAGCATAAAAATGTTAAAGCTATAAAATCTTAAAAAAAGAGTTTTCGTATTTCCTTTTGTTTAGTTGATGTGTTTTGTGTTTGTCTATTTATGTGTTTGCATCTGTTTATATATGTGTTCTTAACTAATAAATGTAAAAGAAAAGAAAAATACAATTTTTTTTCTGTCATAATAAAACCGCCACACATACATTGTTGTGCGGCGCACTTCTGTACCATTTTTGCCGAGAGCCAAGTTTAAATTTTTGAAAAAAATAATATAAAATAATACGATGTACGCCGCACTTCTGGTAAAAAAATATATCAAAAAAAGTAATAAAAAAATATATAAAGATATATATATATATATATATATATATATTCTTGCTATTTACCTTATATAATTATTGTGTGCTAAAAATATAAAAAAATACATAAAACCCAAACATATTTGTTTTTTATGTGATTATGTTGTTATAGGTTTCAAACCTTATGTGTTTGCCTTAAATCTAAAAATCCAAAAAGATTTTATTTTCGCCTTTGTTTTTTTCTTTCGTATGTG
>BQNB010051574.1:0-40915 GCA_026074375.1 Tanacetum coccineum | reverse complement strand
AAATCTCATGTGATTTTTTCAGACGTGATTGTATTCATGAACTTAATAAACCGGTTTTGTAAACCGTACTTAGATAAGTTTGTCATTGTATTCATTGATGACATCTTAATCTACTCAAAGACTAAGAAGGATCATGAGGTTCATTTGAAGTCGGTGTTGGAGCTGCTGAAGAAGGAGATGTTGTATGCTAAGTTTTCCAAGTGCGAGTTCTGGTTGCGGGAAGGGCATTTCCTCGGTCACGTGGTTAATCATAACGGTATTCACGTGAACCCAAGTAAGATTGAGGCAGTAAAGAACTGGAAAGCTCCTACAACAGTGTCCAAGATACGATTATTTTTGGGGTTAGCTGGTTACTACCAACGTTTTATCATGAACTTCTCTAAGATTGCTAAACCCCTTACTTCGTTGACTCAGAAAAACAAGAAGTATGAGTGGGCCGCGGAGCAGGAAGAGGCTTTCCAGACTTTGAAAGATAATTTGTGCAATGCTCTAATACTGTCGTTGCCTGATAGAATTGAAGATTTTGTAGTCTACTATGACGCATTGAAGATTTTGCTCTCGCGTCAATGCACGGGTAAAAGAAAAAAGTTCGTCGAAAGTATCACAACGAGTATTTTTTTTATCTTTCTATAGATGGCACTTCTATATATACTTTCGACGAACTCTTTTTTCGAATTTTTTTTTTCAATCACGTCTGAAAAAATCACATGAGATTTGTATCATAATCACATGTGATTTTATGAAATCACAAGAGATTTTTCCAGACGTGGCTGAGAAAAAAAATCAAAAAAAAAGTTCGTCGAAAGTATATAGAAGTTTTGCCCTTATAGAAAGTGATTTAATCTGTTCGTCGTGATGGTATGTTTCGTTTTGCATAACGATTAACGGTTTGTGAGATATTTAATTTTTAAAAAAATTAGGGTGAAAGTGAGTTTTTACATTATATTAAAATATTCAATTAATCTAAAGATTAGATGAAAATAAAATGGTATGAATTTAAGATGAGTGGTTTGTTCTTTTTTTTGACCATGTTCCTTATGGAACTTTTCTCATATATATATATATATATATATATATATATATATATATATATATATATATATATATATATACTAGTTTCGTAACCCGCCCGACGGGCGGGTTTGGTTCGGGTTTTTTCTTCTAAAGTTTAAGTGTGTAACGATTAGATTTTTATGACAACGTGTTGTTTTTCTAAAAAAATTAGACGCTTTAAGAGAATTTTTGTTTATTCGCTTCATAATAATATAGATAATACTACATAGATGTTCTTAAGAATTCTACTGAACAATACATAATACTAAGTAGATGTAAATATGAATTCTATTCAGGTCAATATATTAGTACATGTACAAATTTATTTAACTCGTGTTGAAGTAAATTTCTGTCCGATGACTTCCAGGCTCCTTGTCGACCCCTTTAGTCACCGTTGGTATGAAACTCCTACACATAAGGAACAGACGCGGGTTAGCCTCGCCCCAGGTGTTACCCTGGGACCTTTCGTGCCTCATTATAGCGTCCATGTTTTCCGTTCACATGTAAAAGTGTCTTCAATAGAAAATTCTTCACTATATCAGGCTCACCGTTCATTAGAAAGGCCATTGCGCTTGGTACAAAATCCTGTACAAACGACTACATATCATAAATGCAAATAAATCAATATATTTGAGGTTCATATAATTAAAAATTATGGACAAGCAGTACAATATTTTACCTGATCATAGTTTAGAACTTCCTCTGATGCATGATCATATAAGCAGCAATTGTACCAACGGGTTGACACCTGAAATGTACCAATGATCTAGGAAGAGAATCCCAAGCTTCTGCAATCATTGGAAGAGGTTCCAAAGAGTTCCTAGTGGACGAAGCTGGAGTATCCAACCGACCGTCCACCTGGTGAATATGCAATATCCAAATTGTCAAGACCCCTTGATATAGACATATCGCTAAGTGACGTCTCGTCAAATGATTTATCTCTTTTGATGGTAAGCCTTGGTCTATCCAAAAGCTTTGTGAGCTCAAAATCATCCATTTCTGGAATGGAGCAAACTGAGCTAACATTACGAAGTCCGGTCTCTGAGCTCTTGCACCAAACAATAGTCTGCAACATCTTAAAATATTAATCCACAAGCTTTCACTGTTTATGGAAGTCATACACAATATAATAGATTTAATTGTTCCCTCTTTTTCCATCTGCATAAAGTAATTAAATAAATAAACAAAGCAAATAAGGACAGTTTACCTAATCAGCAATCTTATCCATAATGTGTTTTGATTTCCTTAGCTCGGTCCGCATACTTCAAGGTGTTAACAGTGTGATGATATTGATTATCTGCCAGTGATATAGTTGTGATCATTACTGTTTAAGAATTGCTACTCAAGTCAACTTTAAGAATCTGTGTCAATCTGCTAAAAAGTATTAGTGAATTAATTGATCAGCGAATAGGAAGTGTGTTAGGCTACATGTTAATTTCCTACCTATTACGATAAGAGGCAAGAGTCGTATGCTAGGCCCTTTTTTATGTTGTTTTCCCAAAGCAATTATACAGTTTGCCAAAGCAAGAAGTGATTGGTTTATGTTGGCAGATGGAGAGCAATTATACCTCCCAGCAAGATCCACAAGAGCAAGTTTGCCGCGGATAACTTGTCTACGACATTTCCTTTTCTGCTTTCTAAGCACAATTATTTCTAAAACTGCATGCGAGCTATTTCAAAAACAATATGTATATTAGAATTTGCAGAACTGAGCATATATAGCTTAAGAATCACACCCATTACACTCACCTAATCAACTTTCCATGCCTCATTATAGCGTCCATGTTTCCCATTCACATGTAAAAGTGTCTTCAATAGAAAATTCTTCACTATATCAGGCTCACCATTCATTAGAAAGGCCACTGCGCTTGGTACAAAAGCCCGTACAAACAGCTACATATGATAAATGAAAATAAATCAATATATTTGAGGTTTATATAATTATAAATTAAACACAAGTAGTACAATATTTTACCTGATCATAGTTTAGAACTTTCTCTGATGCTTGATCATAAGCAGCAATTGTACCAACGGGTTGACCCCTTACTAATGATTTACGAAGATAATCCCAGGATTCTGCAATCATTGGACGAGGTTCAAAAGAGTTCCTAGTGGACGAAGCTAGAGTATCCAACCCAGATCGTCCACCTGGTGAATATGCAATATCCAAATTTTTAAGACACCTTGATATAGACATCTCGCTAAGTGACCTCTCATCAAATGATTTCTCTCTTTTGATGGTAAGCCTTGGTCTATCCAAAAGCTTGTGAGCTCAAAATCATCCATTTCTGGAATGGAGCTAACATTACGAAGCCCGATCTCTGTCAGAGCATCCATATTACTCAGCTCTTGCACCTAACAATAGTCTGCAACATCTTAAAAGATTAATCCACGAACTTTCACTATTTATGGAAGTCATAGAAAATATAATTCTTGCCACGTTTTTATGAGTTTGTGTGATCAGTAATCATACAGGTTACATTGAATTTATGACATATTACTCTGAATTTCTGGAAGTTCCAAGACATTTAGAGGTTCCCCTTCATAAGCCACTACCTTTTCTGCAATGATCATGAAGAATATACGAAATAAAGTAAGCAGGAACAAGTAGTGGTACACATGAAAGCATTAATTGCATTCCATACCTTCTGAGTGATGCAAGGTAATCATCTCTCAAAAGACTTTGCATCTCTTCAAGGTCTCTTGTATAGTTTGTGACCTGCCACCAGCAATATATATTGAATAAAGAGATATAGTGGAAAATAAACACGGTTATGACACCACAATTTTAGTAAATATTCATCTCCGCAGTTTTCCTTTCTTTACATTATCAACAAAATGTTTCTTCAATCTCTCATCGGTGGTTTTGAAATTAAGATTCTTGACGAAAAGTGACCGAGACTAATAAGATCAAAGAGAAACCAAAAGCATCAAAACAAATAAAGACGTAAATTCAGAAATGTTTTTTCATGAGTTGAATGTTTATAACGCACCTCAAGTCGTTCTGTGTCAATATCAGCATTTGTCGTTCCTTCCAGCTCTTGTTCTAATGATGCTCGTTTCACTTCCCGTTCTCCCGAAATAGAAATGTCGTTTTCATCTTTTTTGTTTGTTGGATCTTCACTTACAATATCATCAGGTGCCCACTCCAGATACAATGGAAGATCTCTGAATCATAAAGGATGGATTTTAGTTTTAAAAGCTCTAATATGTGGCAAATGCTTTAGTAACCATGCTACATGGAACCTGAATCCACACTTCATATAGCAAAGATAAGCATAAACTTACTTGTATCGCTTGTATGCCAGTTTATACGGTAAAGCTGTAATAAACATAAAGCACATTAAATTCCATATTCAGTGTCTTCTCTTAATAAAACCTGATCAACGATTAACCAAAACTTGGTAATCCATCTAAATAGTTAATCGAGGAAGATACTTACCTAAATAATCAATTAGAGAAAAAGCTTTTGTTTGGCAGCAACCGCAATTTTTGGCTGTTTCTTATCTTCATTAGAACCCATGATGTCTGCCAATGAATTCGAAAATTCCTCAGCGCGTGAAGATGGTTACAAGCCGATAAACATCTTCAAAATAAGTAATATAGTATGCAACTATTTTACAATTTGGAAATTCAATAGAATGCGACCTTTAGCGTCTATAGTTTAATGAAAAAACATATGCTCGAAGATGCGGAAAAGATTACTCTTTCTCTTTGTGTGCCACGGTCGTGGGGTCTTCCTTCCGGATCAGCTGATATACAACTTTCCTTACCTATGAATGGAGCTGGCGCAAGATTTTGTTGCCTGTTTTATGATCCGTTGGATTGAGCACATGACCAAAGATTTTTGCTCTTGCTTCTACCACTCCTGTAACAGCTGCTTCAGCCACAAAACTTCTTAGCGCCATCTCTAAAGCAACATGAAAAAACGCACTTTAAGCTTCTTGTACCTAGATTATTAACCGACAATATAATATCAGACTAATTTAAGACAAAAGAGTCATTTGCTTCATTTGTGAAAGGCTAAAAAGCAAAATACTTACGGTCATCCTGTTCCAGTTCCAGGTGGTCCCCATATTTGTTCCAGAGAAAAAATATGACAACATTGCGTTTTACAAAGCGCCACCATAACTGCTGTTGTCTGGGATACATTCAAATTAACCAAAAGATGTGGATCAGGTTTTTGAGATACCAGACTATAGTAAGCAAAGTGACAAATGCTGTATTCCTTAACCTGTAAACAACATATCAGTAATTAATAACGATATTATCGTATGTCACTCAACAAAGGGAAAAATTATTTAACCAACTTCTCACCTTAGAGTAAGAGTAGAGAACCTCTTTGATAATACCAGACAATTATCTTTCAAAATATGCAGTTTTTCCAAATAAATTAATCCTTATCGTGAAAAAGTAAAGTAACCTTGGCCGATGCTCATATGATGGCTTTTATCCATCCGGGTATGTCCTAAATGCTCCAATCTCAACTTTTCCAGTAGAAACATTCCTTGTTGGGTCAATGACAACTGCCAAAAACGGTTCTTGATACTGCTGGTTCAGCATTTGAGTAGAAACATCAATTCCAGACAACTAACATCCGTAACCATGATGAGAATTGTACCACCCAACAACGTTTTCCATCCTTCCAGCCTACACCATAGCATCACAATTAGAGTAGTGTCATAAAACTATACCGTGGTTAGCATTAAGTCTAAAAAGAAGAACATGAGATGTCTAGTATTGCTTATTTATGTGCTCATCTGCTTAGATCTAAAGAGATAAACCATTTTGGAGTGTTTGGATGTGACTTTCTATCTGCTTATACAAGGGTAAAATAGTTCTTCAAAATAAGCAATGCTAAACAACCCCTCACGTAACAACTATTTAGTAGCTTGGTTGGTTTCCATGACAATATATGACTTCATAATTTTTACTATCCGATTGATTCATGAAGTAAACTTATTTTTATAATCATCTAATTTAAGACTAAATCGATAGAAACAAAAATAATTAAAAAGATGTAAAAGATAAAAGGGTACCTGATTGCTATCATTGAATTGATCCAGTTAATAAGATGGTATTCGTTGTCATATATTGTGTATCATATTTTTAATACTAAACAGTTGGTTTCCAATAATCATCTTCTTTAAAAAATGATCTTTGAAAATCTTGGTTGTTGTGGTAGTCAAAATCTGGCGTTAGAAAAGGTTGTGATGATCAAAGTGGTGTGCGATTGCCTGAAACATAAAACAATTGATTTTAAGAAGTGTTCATAAGAATAAAAAGCTAAAAAATAAAAGGCATGATCTAAAACGTGACATGCATAGATACAACTTAGGGTTTTTAATTATTAGTTTTCTTGATAAGAAAGTACGGATTTGGATAAATAATATAATTAATGAGTATATATCCTAAAATACTTTTGAAAATTAAAAGATATCAACATTATTTTTTAAAATATATTATTATAGTTTTAGATAGTAAAACGTAATTGGTGGCTTGGCTTAGTTGGTAAATTTCATTGCATCTAAACTACAGGTCATGAGTTCAAACCTTGTCATTCACATATTTTTGGACCTAATTCTGAATTTTAATAATTTGTGAGCGCCATGTCATCATTGAGGTGGCGTCCAGTCACTAAATCCTATTTATACACTCATACTTAGCCGCATATATAAGTTATAGATATATGTATATATATATATATAATATAAAATATATATATATAAATATATATATTCATATATAGTTTATAAATATATATAATATATATATATATATATTATAAAATAATAATTTATTTATTTTATAATATATTTTCTCTCTTTTACTTTAAATCAAAATTTAAATCTTAATTCAAATCTAAATCCTAAACTCATTTACAAACTAAACTGACCCAATAAATATAAAAACAGAAAAAGAATAAATTACACATTTGGTTTTTCAATACTTCCAAAATTCTCGCATTGGTGTGAAGTTTGTGTGCAAACTACAAAGGGTTTAGAATGAAAGCAAATTTGCATGTTTGGTATGAAAACATAGTATTTAATTTTGGGCTCGCACCTTTCTGAATGGGAAGAAAATGTTTATAAAATAAAATTCACACAATGGTTTGACAACTAACTATAATGTGAGTATAATTTTGTAAACTTTTTGTGGCTTTAGTATTATACTCTATATATAACAAAAGAATGGTTTTTTCTCTCTCTTCTTTTTTTATTTTTTTTATTTCTTTTCATTCACTTTTTTGTCGCCTTGTTTTTCCTTTTCACGTAAGCTTATACCAATTATGGGTCCATCAACAAAGTATATGTATATTTAGGGTTCGTTTGGTTTGTAAATGAATTTAGGATTATGATTTAGATTTGAATGTAATTTTGGATTAGAATTTAAATTTAGATTTGATGTATGAGAGATAAAATATATTATAAAACATATAAGTTATTATTGTTAAATATATTTATGATTTAAAGTTAAAATGTATTATAAATTGAAAAAAAATAATAATCGAAATAAAAATAAGTGGTTGAGTTAAAGGGAAGAACCGATCATTTTTTAAAAGTAAAATAAAATATGATAAAATGTGCCTAAACCGATCATTTACCCAAGATTGCAAGATGCCATATTTTCAACCACCATGTCCAATTTTAGGGCTCACCTTTTTGTACCAAACATATATATTTTACCATCATCCTTAACCTTATGACAAATTATGTAAAACAAACGCCTTTTTAATTTCTAAATAATTACAGTGAGGATCAAATGATAAGGATGAGAAATAACCATAACCACACATCTTAGATGCACTTATAAGAAGTGGATGCATCTTCTTTCAAGTTTTCTCTCATTTGAAATGTGTAGTCAGAATTACTTCTCACCATTCTCATTTTAATTATTTTTCTCAATGGTTCTCTTTCCAATAATTATAAATCTCGATCCTAATTTAGACCTCAATATATAAAACAAGAGTTTGTCTAACCAATGCCCTCAAGGCATTGTTTAATATGATCATAAAAGGAAAGTTTAAGTTTTTTAAATTGAATATCACATTTAATTAAAGTAATTTATATGTTTAGGTAATGCGTATCAAATTTGTTTTTTTAATTTATAAGGAAAGTTTGAGATTAATAAATACATCTTAGCCAATGCCTTGAAGTCACTTGTTAGACAAACGAGGCCTTCAGACACGTGCGATGCACACGGGGTGACTCTACTTCTTGATTGCGTAGTGTTGTGTGTAATTAATTGTTGCGCAATGGTCTGTTGATATGTTGATCATTAAGTTTGGTCGTGCACTTTTTTTTAATGTTAATCTATATAGCTTTATTTTATAGTGTAAACATTGTTCTGTCACCATTTTAGGTATAATGTTATTATGAATAATGCATGGCGGCCCTTTTCATTGTGTGTTGTATGGCTCAAACTTGTGATTGTGTATGTGGTTTGTAAGTTTACGGCTACTGTTTTCACCGGACTATTGTAAGTTTATATTTTTGAAGTTTACGGGCGAGTTTTCGGTTTAGATTTCATGATGACTATTTATTTTAATGACTGTTAGCATAAAGTCGGGTCTTATGTTTGTGGTTTGTTAATGAAATGCTTGGTTGAGTTGAGGGTTGTACTATGGTTAAAATTTTAAGATAATAGGATTGATTTGTCTAATTTAGAAACTTGGAGTTTCTAGTTTGTGTAATTTAGAAACCAAGGGGATTTAGTTTGTGTTTTTTCAGGAGTGTAAGGGTTTATGGTTCTTCTTTTGGTTATCCCTCTTAATTGGATTTGACGGTCTATTCATTGCCTTTCAGTTTCGCCGGCTAAGTTTTCAGTGTCATGATGGTTCATATTAATCCTCTCTACCACAGCCACATAATTCGTCTATATATACCACCACTTGGTATCATCTTGATCATTCATCACATCTTCTCACACATAACTTCTCACCCATATTTTTTAGTTAATTGATTCAATGGCTGCTTCTGGATCTTCGAATGTTGTGGCAAGGCGTGCTATAGATGAAATTTCTGAGTGTAGTGGTGAAACTGAAACCCCTAAATACATGAAAGCTTTTATCTTGCAAGAAATTTCTGAGTCCAGGCATTTGATTAGGGTCCTCCATGATGAAGTGGATGTTGCAAAGACTGCTTTAGGTCAGGTGAATGCAATGATTGCTGAAATGGAAGCTATGAATGATCCGTTCGAGTATGCTGACAGTTTGGGTTGCTTGAGGGATAGCAAAAGGATGATGGGTTGGAAGATTATGGGTTTGAATCAGAGGATTGAAGATACTGAGGGGGAGATTAAAACCTTTGAAGGTCATTTGACATCATGGATGCAGCAATCAACTCAGAGTAGGCACTGGGGCTGGGTAGTTTTTTGGTCTAATGATAATGGTCTACTAATGTTAATGTTTTTTTTATTTCTAGCTTATGTTTTGGAATGGTTGTAGTTGAAGCTTGTATGAACTATGTCAATGGGGTTTTTAATGAAATATGAATGCTATGATCTTATTCTATGTTTTGGTTAATGGATGTTTGTTATCTGAACATGTGATTGAAAGGTTTGATTTTTACTGTGAAGATTAGTAGCTTTAAGCTTTTTAGGTGAGAAATAGTTTAAGCTATTTATGGCTGTTAATTTGTTATTGTTTATGAGTTGTAAATGATAAAGAATAGTTGATGTAAGCTTTTGATGTGAGGAAGGGATTAAGGCCCTTTTGTCTGTTAATTTGTTCCTGTTTAGGAGTTGCAAAGGACAGTTTTAGGGTTATTGTAAGTGAAATATCCTATGATAAGTTATTTGATCCACGTTTTGTAAACGACCTGAGGTATAAATGTTGTGGGATACCATTGCAGAGGACGGCCGTAGCACTTTGTTTCGGTTTCATAGTATTCACATCTTCAGGATGTTCAAAATTAGCTCATGTTATGGACCTATCAATAGATGTGCCGATTGTTTGTAATATCACTTTGTGCGGTAATGTTGTCTTTTTCACTTGAGATTTGTTGATTTAAGGTTTTGATGTGTGAAATGCAAGAAGGCAGTTTTATGTTGAACCATTCTCTTCTTTATTGGTTACGAACTAAGGTGAAACTAAATGGTAAGGATCCCATAATTGGTGTCGATATATGTATTTTTCCTTATAGGATTTTTATTGTCATAATCAATTACTTTAAAGATAGATTCAAGTAATATTCTTGTGTTGGAAATACGGGTTTGTTGTTTGGGTTCATTTGCAGGTTTAGATTTTGTCCGTTGGCGTCGTTCGCAGGTTTTTATATTGTTCGGTTCAAGCTTAAGTTGTTTCCATGCTTTAGTCATGCTTATGCAGCTTAGATGTTGTATTTGGTGTTTTTTATTGTCCGTCGCTTGGTGTTTGGTTAGTGCAATATGTAGATTTAGCAACATGGTAAATGGTATTGCTGGTAGATGAGTTTTCCATGTGGATGTTTTTTCTTTGGTTTCCAGTTTGTGCAATTGCAGTTTGTATCTAATAATTTTTATTTATTAGCCGACTAAAATTTGTTTTTCACATGTACAGGTTGATTCAGAAGCATTGTATCAGGATATTGCCTGAAGTGAGTACCTCTTGCATATGAAGGTGTGTTTTACGGTGTCATGTCTTTATTTTTTATAATGCTTTCTTTCTGTTTATGATGATTCTGTAGAAAATGGTTAAGGAATCTATGTAGGGCGTATGTTGTGCATTTGGTTTTCTACAATTTATAGAATGCAATTGTTATGGTGCTGAGACAACGATAATAACTGCAATAAATTAAACATCAGTCTTATGTAGGTAGTTGTCCTAAGAAACGTTGTTGAAGGCCTCCTTAAAAACAATGTTGCGTGTGTGATTCTTGAATTCCTTGTCTTCATCTTCAATCATTAAGATCTTTAGCCCGTCAGGACTTGTGACCCTAGATAGTGCCACGTAAAGCTGACCATGACTGAACACAGGGTTTGGTAAATAGAGGCCGACATAATTTAGAGATTGCCCTTGGCTTTTATTAATTGTCATTGCGTAGCACGGCTTGACTGGGAATTGTCTTCGTTTCAATATAAACGGCCATTTTGATTTTGTAGATGACATCACAATCCTGTGTATGATGCCGTTGTCTCCTACATGTGATCCAGTTAGGATTTTAGCATGAATAACAAATTGGGCAAGATCAGTGATGATGAGTCTCGTGCCGTTGCACAGACCCTGACTTAGGTTTATATTCCGAATGAGCATTATTGGGAGTTTCTTTTTTAAGCAGAGGGCATGGGGGGCATTCCTTGAAAATTTAATGAATTTAAGAACTCGACTGGGTATAGGTTGTGTTGATCTGCAGTATCTGTAGATGCTTTACAAATTTCGTCTGCACTATTGTAAGTAACAAGCGCCCCTCCTAATTTTTTGAACATGTTTTCGTTGATTGCATCAGCATCATCATTCCTTGGGGTTAGAATTGCTCTTTCTTTAAGATACTCATCATCAGTTTGCCTTGAAGTGAAATCGGGATACGTTTCTGCGATAATCTTCTCAATTAGAGAGGTCCATGATTTGATAAGGAATTCTTCTGGAATCTCAATCCATGTTGGCTCATCCTCTGTTTCCTTTTTTTTAGCTGGTAATTTCCCATCACCCACAGCCAGCACCCATCTATTGAAATCTTGTTTTCGATTATCAATTTCTCCGTTGCAACCGTATCCATTTACATGCATGCTACGTGTAAGCGTGAAAACCTTGCAATATTTCCACAACTCTGATTGGTTTATGCAAGCCTGAATTACCTCTGGTCTTTTAGCATTTGGAATAACTGGCAGAATTTGCCGAAAGTCCCCTCCCAGCAATACCGTCATTCCTCCAAAAATACGGTTTCTTTTGGCTGGATTTTTGTATCCCAATATATCTCGTAACGTCTTGTCTAATGCTTCAAAAACATATCTTTGAGTCATGGGTGCCTCGTCCCAAATTATTAGTCGAACGTGCTGCATTAGTTCTGCTAAATGGGTATTTTGTTTGATACCACATGTGCTATTCTCCATTAGCTCCAGTGGTATAATAAATCTGCTATGAGCTGTTCTGCCTGCTGGTAGTAACAGTGATGCAATGCCTATTCCAATTTTATAATGAATCTTAGTTATTAATAAGTTAGAGATTGTAATAAGCACTGTAATGTATTTTTTTTAAGATTAAACCAATTAGTAGATATGTATTAAAGATCTTACCTAAAGAGGCGACAACAAGCACAATCATTTGTTCTGATCTTAATCTTGCGATTATGGTGTTGTATAAGAAAGTTTTCCCTGTTCCTCCTGGTCCATGGATGAAGCAAAATTGTCCTATGTCATTGTGCACAGATTTAATAATCTTTTCATATATCAAACATTGTTCAAGGTTTAACATTGAATGAAGCTTTTCATGTTACACATTACTCTTGTTTGCATCAACGGCGAGTGCTTCTCTGAGCAAACGGTTGTCCAGGTTAGTTAGAAGCTTTGGATTGGGTTGTGGAAGATCTTTGAAATCTGTTAAAGATTTACCATGCGCATTTTAAAGATCATGGATTTCTAGCAGGCAATAGTTTCTAACTTGTTCATCCGACAAATTCAGCTCAGGATATCTGTAATGTTTCCTTTTTTTATCAAAGATATCCTCTAATAATCGGACCCAGTTCTCTTCCCATAGTTTAAGTGGTCTACTAACATCACAGAACAACAAAATTATAACAAATAAGTCGCGCAGTTGTGGCGCCATCGCCCAAAAACTTGCCTCTGTGATACGTGTGTCCATTCCTTGTCAATGTTCAGCAGGCCATACACAAAGCATGATGCTTTGAAGTTGGCATAGTTTATTTTGTTAACCATCTTCAGTTCTGTAAAAGACCGAGTACCTCTAAAAACATTCAATAACATTCTCAGAAAATATCATTCTCCAGAAGCAGGGGTCGAATTAACAATCCTGCTTATGCATTTTTTTTGTTTATGTCGCTTCCATTTTTTGTCTTTTACGTGCCACACATAGTGTTGTGGTATTTCAGCATAGGTATATTCTCTGGCCTTCAGATATTTCTTGTTTAAATCAAACCACTCGCTGAACATTGTAATGCTAATGCCTTCCCTTTCTAGTAGAGCTGGCAAATTTTCAGTGTCATGCAAAGTGATCACGTTTTGCTCTGGTAAATGGTAATTCAGCTGCATGACGGTTGGGTATGCGTAGATGATGTCGAATGAAAATAGACGCGAGACAGGACCGGTAGTTTAGGTAGTTTTTTATTTTGTCGACTACCATAATCTGGTCAGATGCCCCATTATCACCGGCTTTAACATTCTTTTGGATGGCAATAGTTGCTCTATCTAGACCTTTATTTAAGTACTTGAATAAGTACTTAATAGCTTTAGATCTATTTCACCATTCAACGTTTATGTGTGCGTGGTATTTGAGCAATAGATACCGATTGTGAGGAACCACATGTTTATTGTCGTAGGTAAATTTTCCTTTGACGGCGATGATTTTATTATCCCTACGGCGATAAACAGGGTATTAATGGTCTCTACAAGGAACTTTTTGGGAAAATACTTTGAACATTTTCCCTCGTTGGTACATGGAGCGTGTTTTGCTTCTGCCCAGCATGGTCCGGGCAACATGAATTCTGAAACCATTAAACAATTTCATCTTGGGCCTGCATTGAATTGGGCCACGTTGAGTTATTGGACCATATTAGAATTTCATAGGGCTTTAGTTTAAGTGTGGCCTGTGTTTGGATTTGGATTGATTTTGGGCTTTCTCTAGTCAAATTAGGCTGCGTTTGGATTTGTAACAGGAAGTGAAATTGCAATTTGATAACCATGACAGTTTTTGTGTTTGTATTGTTTTGGTACCGGTCAACTCATGAGGCGCGGAGCTTAAGGGTTTATTTAGCTAGACCGAATTTGATTATTTGCTTTTGCTAAATAAATCGGGTGGTATTCGTTTATTTGCGGCTCTTCAAATCGGTCCAATTTTCTATCCTTTTTCAATATATTAGTGTAGCTTAGTATAAAATGTTTAGCTTTGTTTGTTTGATCATTATGAGTAGCGAGTAGTTTATTTTAAAGCTTGTTAAGTAAATTGGCGTTCTTCGTTTAATTGCTTGTTATTTGCTATCTAGTTTTTCTATAGTTTATTAAATTTTTAGTTTAAAACCAAAAACAAAAATATTCGATATTCAAGCATCAAACAAAATACTTTCGTGGATTTCAAATTCATCTCTCGACGAGATACGACACTCAGAAGATAGACTATTACTTGTCCTCAAGTAATTTTCTTATCTTACGGGAAATACTATATATTATTACGACACGCGTTTATACGTAAATCATGCCTTGGTTTTGTCGCTACTGAATTATATAGGCATAATACTCTTTCATGGTTACATAACCACGTTTTGTTTTCCGAATGCCTTCATTGATGTGATAAGGTATGTTTTCATGGTATCCATCTTCGCCAAACGGAAATAACAGAGGGTATTGCAGCACCTTGTAGCTTGGGTGTAATTATGAAATGCATTGTGGGCTAGTTTTGTTCTTGTTGACTACTGTATCCCTAGTAGGAAGGCCGTCTCCAAAATCATTTATGTTGAGAGCCGATACTTCAGATACAGTAGGTGTGTTGTATTATCTTGTTGTTGTTCTCTCGCTTAGCAGCCTAAGACCAAAGTTAGAATCACCATGTGAACGACACCACTCCTTTGCCATTTGAAATGATTTGGCCATTGCGCTAGTCTGGTCCAACATTTGTATCAGGTTGGCCACTATGTTTTTGTCGACTATTTCTAGTGTTTCTTTACTCATGAAAGCCGACATCCTATTCTTGATTTCATTCTGCGTGTTAAAAAAGTATAGTTGTGCATAACACGGGGAACGTCTTCTGCTGGAAGAAGGGAACCAATTCAATGATAATTTTGACCATTTATTCTGAATGTGTATGGTCCTCTACCTGAATTAACTGAATGGTCTATTATGGCTCCGAAAGATGTGAAACAAAACATACTATTGTATACTCTGATCTGATCTTTAAACCTACATGTTGTAGGATCATTATAATCTAGTAGTTTTTTTAATGGCTGAGGTGTGTCATTGAATCTGGGTAGTAGCACTTTACCTTCCTGACAACAAAGAGAGAAAGTTGGAGTTACAGCCTTTCGACTCTTCTCACTTCTCTCATTGTACCACATGGTGGCATTACACATAGAGCACTGGTGTGATGGAGGGCCTAGGTTATGATAAACAACAGGAACACCTGCATCCGTAGTGTTTATGATTGTCAAGGAATCAATATCAATCAATGGACATGCAAAGATAGTGTAATTTCAGTTAGCGCGTTGTAAAATTACCTGAAGAGGCCAGGGATGCCCCTTTGGGTAGTTTTTTAACTGCATATGTAACGGCTTTTATGAGTTCGAACCATGTTGCATGAAATATTCATTTTATGTACACAACACCATGAGAATGCATATTATTTAAGAAAAATATATATTTCTAGAACTGTTTGGTAAAGTGAATACCTTTGGGCCTCCTGCTTACATGGGTATGTGCGTACTTTGAAGCTGAAGATGTTCCTGTTTGATTTAAATGTATATGATTAGATGTTTAAGTGATTCAATTACTTCTACATCTAGATCATACGTATAGTATATTTTAATGGAAGAATATGTTAGTTGTGTGTCTTTACCTGCGCCGGCTGTATGTATATCTACTAGCTTTAGACCGCAGTAACTGTGGACTTTCCCATCTTGTCTAATATTTGTATTTGAAGTCAAGAATATAGATTTGTTGAGCATGTTTGCCAATGTTAGAATGCCAGGATGGTCGGTTAGGGAACCTATAACATAAAGATATAAAGGATTGAAATGGGAGATATTATCTATAGGGGTCCAAAGGTCTGTAATGCAAGTTTACCTTCATTCATAGTTGATTAGATAATGTGTTTGAGTTCTTCTGCAATTCAGTGTCTGAATGTCAGGTTAGGATTTGAAAAGATATAGGATGCTGACATTCAACTGGCTGGCTGTTGGATATCCCTTTGTTTATTAGTACATTTAGTGTGTTAATAAATACCATGCCAAGTGTTACTTTGTGTTTATATACCCCCATATATTTTCTCTATTCATCACTCTTTCCACTATCAATCCTATCCACTCCTTTGATCTGCTCTTGTACAACTCCTTAAAAATAATTCCACTCGATTTTGTTTGAAATGGCAGCTAATGGACCTGGTAACGTTGTTGCAAGGCGCGTGACAGACGATTTGATCGCATTCAGTGGTGAAACTGCTGTTCTGAAGTATATGAAATTTTTTCTTGTTCAAAAGGTTGCTGAAACTCGCCGTTTTATGAACCGAATGCGGGATGAAGCCGATGCTATTAGGAGTTGCATTGCTCAGATGACTGATGTTATTGCAGAACTTCAAGCTATGGAGGATCAAGATGAGGTGCATGATAGCTTGTTGGCTGCTAAGGATGCTAAGCGTGGTGAAGAGAGTAAGCTATTGGCGTTGCATGAGGTGATTGCTGAAGCCTTGGAAGAGATTGAAAGCCAAGGGAACAATGTGGAGATCTTGGATGGTGAGCATGATGGTGTTTAGGACAGGGGATGGTGTGATTGTTTGTCTTTTGTTATGGTGGTGATGGTATTAGTATGTTTAGTTGTTTGGCATGTTAGTCTTTGTTTTTAGTTTGTATGAAGCTTGGAAACTCAATGGGTGTCACTTGTTTTAATGAATGGCAATGTTATGATGTTAATCTATATTTCCATGTTGTTTTTGTTTTTGGTTATCCATTTATGTTTACGTGTTTTTGGCTTTGATCGAGTAAACAGAGCGTGTAGAATTATATTTGAATTTTTGTTATCAACTTTCCTTTGTTACAAAGGTGTAGATCTGCATAATGATATGAGGTTTGTCAAAATTAGACGGGGTGAAGAATGAGAAGTAAGAATCTTATTATTTGTTGGGTTAGAGAGTTTTGGGAACTGATTGTTTGTTTGGATTAGTTGTAGCATCCAGAGTATGTAACTGTTAGCAATGCCTTAATGTGTGATTTAAAGCCTATGTCGTTCTGTACTGTTAAAAATTTAATTTGTTGTGTTGCGCCCAGCTTTATAATCTTGGGTCCTCTATGCTGAGGTTAAGAAGTTAATTTGTTTTGTCGGGATTTGTTAGCATCGAGCATGATATGTTTGTGTAGTTATGGAAATGGATGAATTTGGTTTGTTCTTGCTGTTTGCAGGTTATGTCCTTATGGAGGTGGAGTGCTAGAAATGAGTATGTTGTGGTATGTGTGTGATTGCCACACTGATCGTGAATTGTTTAGCTTGATGCATGAATGTGTGGTGTTGGAAATGTGCGACTTGGTGTATGGGTGGCAGATAAATCGTTGCAGAATTTGATATGTTCCTTTGGCTTTATTAGGAGAGACATCAGGTTTATAGTTGTTAATTAAACTATAGTTGTTTGGCATATCGACTCTGAATGTTTTACCATGTTTAGGTAACTGCAGTTACAAAAGGCAAAGGGTTAGGGAATAGTTTGAGGCTTAGTTAATTGTCATTAGTATCTTTAAATCCCTGGCTTAATTCTTTGCATAGGTAATAATGATTGTGAGGTTGAGCAGTTACTTTTTACTTGGATGCCTTCTAAGTTTATATGATTGCTTATTTAAATCGGAATTCTGTTTTAGCTTTCCATATCATAGACACATCTATACTCTTTGATTTAGGTTTTTGACAATGGCTGCTCTTTATATACTAGATAAGTTAAGTGAGGTTGCCAATTCATCTTGGCCTGAAGATAAGATGAAGGTCATGTTTAGTCGAGCATGGGATTCAGATGAATCTTTTATCGACTTATTGCGTAAGCTTTGTTATGCCATTTGGGTGAGTATAACTAAGGATCGGAGGTTGATTGTTGAATTGGAGGTGTTAGGACAGCGTGCAGATGTATTGAAGCCTTTGGAATACATGAGGGAGATAGGTTGGGATGTGTTTGAAGGCTGAGCATGCAGGTGACATGGGAGAAACAGTGTAGGATTTCATAGTTTGTGGTGTTTTGTTAGGTTTATGAATAAGTAAGATTTTGGGTTTGAGATGTTATCATGTTAACATCTAAAATAAAGCTGTAATGTTTTGAACGGAATAAATGAATACATTCAGTTATTGTCGTTACATTTGGTTATGGTTTATATATAATTATATTGAGATCCAGTTTAATGAGTGTTTGGACTTGGTTTGTAGTTCTATCTCAAGTGTCATGGGTTATGTAGGATTTCCTTAAAAGACGGGCAATGTAGTTAATTGTATAGGTGGTAGCCGGTTGTATATGTAGTTATGCTCTAATTTCGTAGCTCCACTGGAATTTTGGCGTGTTGGCCTTTTGAATTTTAGTGTTGCTGCGGTGTGATAATAGTTGTTTAAAGGTATAGTTTTGTCCATGTTGTACCATATTGCCTCATGGTCTGCAATTAATATAGGACAAAAAGTTAGAATAAGTGATAGAAGCGTAGTTGTTGTATTTAGTGCATTTTTCTCATTCCTATTTGTTGGTTTAGACAATGCATTAAGGTATGTAGTTTGTTTCAAGCTTATATGTAGATAGGAATTGGTCTCTGGTTGTGTGTGTTTACAAAAACGCTCTAAACTTCAGAGGGGGTGGAGATGTGAAGATATGATAATGGTTTTAGTGGTCTTTGGTGTTTCATTTGTTTTGGCGTGCATGAGCTGTATTCGCGGAGTGGGAGTGTTGCTTGTTTTATATGTTTACACATCTGTATTTTAATAGGTGTAGCCATCATGAAGCGACGAAACATGACTGTACTGGTTCATTTCATTTCCTCGTTATTCGATGGCAACGTGAAAGTGGATTTTGCTGTTATTTGAGGATTAAATATAAAGAATAGGTTTGTACTCTAATTAGCTCATTTTAATTTGTTGTTCTTTATTTGGAAAATGGGCGATTGTTGTAGTTTTTCTTGTAAGTAGCATTCATTAAAGATTTTCTTGATTGGATTCTTGATATGACCATTTAGTTGTGCGAGTGGTATATTTGAGCATGCCGATTTAAACTCAATTCACTACCACTGTCTCTACTTGTTGTTGTTTGGTCCAATCTATGAAGTGTATTGTTTTAAGTGTTTCACACCTGTTAAGTCCATGCTTTGATGTATTTTCTTTTCTATTTTCTGATGGCTAGATTGTTTTTAGATCCTGTCAATTACAGGGATAGTAGATGCTGAAATGTTTTAAGATTCTGAATGTGCTTCATAGCTTGAATGTTTTTCATTACTTGAATGTTTTTAAAATCTAAAAATGCTTTAGCCAGGAACCTTTTTTAAAAAGAGGTTTTTTTACATTGCAAAGTTTTTTTTACATCGCTATGTCCATTCATTGTTGCATGTCTTAGACAATCAAAGATCCGTGCTCGAAACAGAACTAAATAAATCTAAGGTTGCAGAAATAACATAAAGAAACCACTCATTTAACATAATAGGCATAGTATTACTGTTTTTAAACAAAACATGTGTTTTGCAAGGAGCAACTAAGCAAAACACAGGGCCAGTAACATTTGGAACCCAACTTATTTTTTTCCTACATACTCATTATTGAAACTCCAAAAAGATTGTGTGTTATCCTGCAGCTGCTGCGCCCAACTTTATAATCTTGGGTCCTCTATGCTGAGTCAGTCTCGTCATACACGGTTCTAAAATCATGACACCCAAACAAAAACAGGTTAGTACATGACTCAATATTAGTCGTCAAGGCAGAAAGGAATGTGGGTGTACCCCTTTCCTTTCTCATGAGCAGCATGAGTGGCATCCGTGCCCTTCGCACCCACTCTACCTGAACCGCAGCTATCATTTGCATCGAAATCAGTAAACTTTAATCTGTAAGGATGGCATCATATTAGGATGTTTCAGTGATCCGAGTATAAATCGGCATGCTAAAAAAGGCTTACATGTAACTGAATATAAGTAAATATGCAACCATGGGGAACGAATATACCAGTTTTTCCTTTTCTTAGCAGAAGGCTCAACGGCCCCCTTCTTCCCTGTGCCATTAGTTGAGTCGCCGTTATCTTCAGATTTAGAATCCTCAACGTCCATTCTATAGAAATGACACCATATGAGGATATGTCAGTGATTTCAAACCTACTCACTGTGTTAGGGACATATTATGGTTTTTAAAGTGTGTAAGTGTGAGTGGTTGGTTGATTGCTAACCTTAGGTTTTTTCTTTCCTCCACAGGTTTGGACGGAGTGACAATGGATGGATCCCGTACAATCCTTTTCAACTTTTGAAGCTGGTTGTCAGGATAATCATCTAGGTTTCTGGATCCTACACTGTCCACGATTCCTTCCGATGGAAGAATCTACCAGCACGTGAAACTTTCAAAGGTCCCATACTCATAGTATGTATCGGACTTGATTTCCATGATATGAGGAGTACCAATAAGGTTTGACAAAGCAGGCGGCAAGCTTAGATGATCTTCTGAAGACTGTACACAAAGGTTAGTACAGAAGGTGTTTGGGGATTGTGCAAAATGCTATAAATATATACTTTATCCATTGTATCCACGAGGGAGTCTGCAGAACACTTGACCAAAGCAGTAGCGGTTTCATTGAACATAACAACAACAACCTGAGCAGTGTCATCTGACACGTCAACTTCAAGCCAGTACCTGCAAGGAGAATCGTGCAAATGAAAGGTAAATGTTAGCATCCATTTTATTCTAATTTAGTCATAATATGTTAAAAAGACCCTCTACCTTAACACTGTGTAATCGAATGCCGTGTTACACGTTTGGTAAAAGAATTGGTCGTTTTGACGGGTCACACCCTTCTTACAGGTGTCGCTCCCACATGAAGGGAAGTTCCATCCCTTCCTTGTCCCGATTCCATCAATGGTGACCTTACAGTGGAAGGTGGTAGACTGCAAAGACAAACTTTGTAAATTTGGTATGATGGAGCAATGGTATATCCAAAAAAATTAGAAAGAAAGCAGCATACATCGTTCTTCATGTTTCGAGCCCACATAAGGAGGTTCTCAAGAGTCCCAGCCCGGGGTTAAGAGAGGTCTACAGACATTTCAAAGGTCTGCTGATCAACATCACTGGCAGACAGATTTTAGGTATATGCAAAAATGCAATCACTATTCAAAGATGGACAACAACAATATGGGGGTGGCTACCTGTTTGCTTAAAGCCTAAATCGCAGGAATTGCGTTATCATCTTAAATAACAATGGATGAAGTGCTTGACAGATAAACCTTGTCTGAAAGGTAAAATTCACATTAAAAGAAACTAATTATTCTGGAAAGTATGGTAAAACTGCTGGATTCATTTTCGCTTACTGTTGTACTTCTTGGGACAAGTTGCCGTTAGAATAACTAGGCACACACCAGTCTATTTGGTTTTTCTCTCTATCAGCACATCCTTAAGGCTACCCTAAAGTGTAACCCTGATGGACTGGCCCCTGTTGAAAAGAACAACTGATTATCTAAAAACACATCCATAAGGTGTAAGTGGGATATCTGCAAAGGATACTAACCTGTGATTAGCAAGGTGGAAGTCGATATTCTTCGAGCCTGATTTTAAATGATTTGTCCTCCCGACATTGGTCACATAACCGACAACATCTGCAAGGTAAGTTCAGGAACATCAAAAAAAATAACTGGTTATTCTCTTAAACGCAATAAAATTATAACCTACGTTAAAAAGTATTAAACTAATAGCAGCTCACAAATCAAATACTCGTTGTCTGATGATTCAATACTGTTAAAATCCTGCAGCTGGAACAGGTATCTCACAAAGCCATCTGCCTTCACTGAAGCTTTTCTAATGGTTGTCGACCCATCAAATTCAAGCATATACGCATCATTCTTCAGAATCCGATACTCCTCCTTGTTAGGTTTGACAACAAATTTTTTGACATAATAGATGCTTCCTTCCTTGAGCCTTAGAAAATTGTGGGCCACAGTTGCTTTTGCATAGCAATGAATCGTGTTACCCTGCAACAAAGTTGGGTTTTAAAAATACACATCAAAGGGGCATATAACATTTGAGGTTTACCTTTGCATCTGACACGACGAAATCCGTGCTCAAGTATCGGCCGATAACTGCACTTACTTCCCATTTCCTACCAAGCATCACAATTATTGTTTCAGTCAAATCCAGACGTAAGAATACTTCTGAATTAGCCTCTGAACCCTTATCGGGTATGTACTGCTTCCTTTCAACTACACTCTTGGTAACAGGCATGTCGGATAAGATTTTAACCTCTGAACTCGTGTCTGCAGCCTCATTGGGAGTGAGGTGATTGGTTTTAATATCACATGTGGGGCATCTAGCATTAGTTGACATGGTGTGGTCGTTGTGAATTGAACCTGGTTTCCATTTTAGATATGGAAGATGTGTGGGAGATGCATCCATTTATACCACTGCTTGCTATTCCTTGGATGATGGTTGACATTCCTTTGAGGTTGACATTCATTAGGACAAGAGTAACAGCCGAATGCATTGAAGGACAATGAAGATTGAGGTAAAGAGGAGTAACAGCGGAATTTATTGAAGGAGAATGAAGAGGAAGGACACAGATGAAGGGGTGGAAGCTATTAAGGTGCCCCTGCACACTTATAAAAATACCCCTGCACATTAAATTAAACCACTGAATCTTTAGTGTTATTAAGATAAGATATTATACTTATATAACAAAAGGCAGTCTTTGGGAATGTAGATTTTTTTCACCACTTTCGAGAGCCAAATTTACAAAAATAGCCTATGAGGTTATCGAACAGTTGCAAAGTTACTCTTTAATGACTAACTTTGCAATGAGACGATAACCCAAGGACTATTTCGGCAAAAAGTTTCAGAATCAATATACAAAATGGTCCTCGAGGTTATCGGTCATTTCAAAAGTTAGTCCTTAATGACTAACTTACTACACAATTTACGTAAATAGTCTTTGAGGCTATCGGTCTGTGGAAAAGTTGGTCTTTAATGACTAACTTGGCAACGGAACGCTAACCCAATTACTATTTCGGTAAAAAAATTCAGAAACAATTTACGAAAATGGTCATTGGGGTTATCGGTACTTTGCAAAGTTAGTTCTTAATGACTAACTTACAATACGGAAAATGACTAACTTTGCAACGGGACGATAATCCAAGGAATATTTCCGTATAGTATTTATCTCGGGGTTGGTGAAATATTTTACGGAAATAGTCTTTGATTTTTGTTCCGTTGCAAAGTTATTCCTTAACGTAGAATATCGCGTTCCGCAACAAAACGCCAGTTCAGAACCTCGTTCTTTTTATGTTGATGAATTTTATATCATTTTTAACCAAATTAATAATTATTATAATCAAAATTAATGAAGTCAACCGCAACATACGAGTTTCTAATTTCATTTTTTACATATAAAGTGGAATAAACTAATGTCTTATACAGAAAAGTATGAATTAGTCAAATCTAAGTGTCAATAACTCCAACATCACTATAGTTGACTATTCGCACAAAGAGAGTACGTATGTTATCCATAATAATTCGGGCAATTTGCATATATGTTCGAAATAAGCATAAAATGCATTGGATACAGCTGAATAATCTTCGTTATATAAAAAATAAAAAAATGATTAGTTGTGAAAAGTTAAAACTATGTTTATGTGGCTTTTGCAAATATATTTTATGTTGGTATTTACGAACAACAACCTGGTTACTAGAGCGGAATATATCATTATCGAATACAGAAATACACACAACAACACCTAGTTATGTTGACAAGGAAAATAAAGCGCAAGCACAAGACGATTACCCTTAACTGAAAGTCTGATTAAGCTTGAAAGAATTATGTACAAGATCCTTCCCCATCACCTCCTTTTATAGAGACGAGGGGGAGGGAAAACCGACTCCTATAACGAGTCTAAGCCGGCTGACACCAAAGAAAAGAAAGAAACGTTTCCTAATCCTAACATACTTGGCTAATAGAATTTTAAACTTAACATTAAGACCTTTAGACTTATTAGTAAGCTAATATGAAGACTAAACATAACAATTTCCACCTTAGACTTCATATTAGCCTACATCGACACTCAGCAACTCCAAGCAATGTTGTAACTTGAGTCCAGGTACCACTTTTGTCAAGGCATCCGCAACATTATGTTCAATACCCACCTTCATAAATTCAACCGTCTTTACTTCCAAGACCTTTATGATAAAGTGAGAACATACATTGATGTGCTTAGTCCTCTTATGAAAAACATGATTCCGCGATAAGTGAATTGCCCCTGATTATCACAATTAAGTGCCACAATGTTAAGCTTCATGCCTAACTCTTCCAAGAGTCCCTTTAGCTAAATAGGTTCCTTCACAGCCTCCATAAGATCCATATACTCCGCCTCTATAGTTGAAAAAGCCACCACGTGTTGTAGCATTGCCTTCCAGCTTACAACACATCCCTTTAATAAAAATGCGTAACCAATGGTAGACCTACCTTTATCCGGATCCTTAGTGTAGTTTGAATCAACAAAACATGTTATGTCCACATGGTTTCCACAATTTGTCCCATACACCAAACCCACGTTTGCAGTGCCCCACTGATGACATCAAATAATATCTATTTTATAGCATCATTTATCCCATGTTATTAACCCATTTTGTATAATTATTGCAAATAATTATTACTTAATCGTTTGTATTTGAGAATTGCAGTAATTATGGAGTACTTGGTGAATATTAGCAAAAGGCGCGCATTCTGGAGTTTAAACGAAGATATTTTGAAGATTACTGTTCTGACAACCAATACATCATATCCATCAAGGAAGATACGGTGTATCCGTGCCTGCACTCACTAGAGACCACAAAGGAAACAAGCTCATACGCCGTATCCAGAGAAGACTAATACGTCGTATTGGAGATATAGTATATGAATATTCTGAAAGATATCAAGCGTGGCCCCTACTCCAAGAAACCCCCAATACGCCGTATCCAATGCATTGGATACGCCGTATTGCACCGACTACCAGACCCTATAAATACAAAACTAAAAAATAATTTTTAAGTGTGCTAAATCATATTCTCGATACCTAAACCTCAAAAGTCGATTTTCAGAGGAGAAAAAGAGCAAAGGAGATCTTGCAACGCGATCCATTCCATAGGAGACAACGTGTACTTTCTTATACTTTTGTAATCGTTTAGTTTTTGGCATTTGTTGATCCCAATGAATAGATCTTGATTTCCTTTAGCTTGTGTAAAGGTTAGTAACCTTGGATAAATCCAAAACTACTAAGACAGAAACTATGATTATGAATACTACAAGTTATGCTGAATCTAACTTGCAATACTAAAAAGAACAATAAATACTAAACTTTGAATATATTGATTGATAATATTCTGCCTAGGTTACATAATAACTAACTATGAGATTTTTAATTGAGGTGCTTTTCTAACTATGTCGTAGGGTTCCTTTTATACACTAAGGAAACCCTAATGGGCTTACAAAACGCGTATAATGATAATGCATATCTATTACTAATTTAACTCATGCATATCATAATAGCAGTACTAACTATATAAGACTAACATCACTAAGTATTAACTAACAGTACTAACTATACTGGCAGTACTAACATTTGTACTGGCAGCACTAACTATTATAACTAGCAGCACTAATAACTTAGACTATTTTCTTTAAACTTCAACAACAACACAATCTTGAACCAACAGTATTAACTTCCAGAACTAACAGTAGTAACTTCAGAAGCCTTCAATTCCCAAAAATCCTCCCTTAAACTTGATATTCACCTTGTTAATCATCAAGTTTCTTCAGTATCAGCATCTTGATTATTAGGAGGATGTATCCAAACACTCTTCTACTTCTGAAGTTGTTATCTTGTAAATATGAGAAGCTCAAATGCCATCTGACTTTCATAATCAACCTCTAGTCTTCTATTTAGCATCCTTGAAAGCATTTCTTGTTAGAGGATATTTCTTCTCAATCATCATGTGAATAGCAACTCCAGTATTCATCAATAGTACATGAACTTCACATGAGTCAAACAATCTCCAGCTTATCAAGTTTTAGTCCTGTTGATTCTTCCATATTTCATCTTCTTCATTAGGCTCAAATAAGGTCTTCAGATCTCTCCAAAGTAACAAGTCATATTCTCCTGGACTTGTTGTCTCGTATCTTTCATTTACCAACCTATGTAGATCTATCACATCTTGTCTGTCAAAATCATCAAGCATCTCACTGAATATCTTGGAACTTCCATCTCCTCTGATGATTTGATAATACATCATATTTTCATTCAAAATATGTGTCTTCCAATCAACAATTGAATATTTGGTGGCTAGAGATTCAACATCAATAGCAACATCATCCCTTTGAGCTACATCCATACAATCTCTAAGCTCCTCTATTTCAACATCATTATCCTCTTTAAGTTTATGTTTCTTGGAACTTTCTTCTTCAGAATCTGCTCTTGGTCTCTTTTTAGTGCTTTCTGCTTGCTGTTGACTGTCATCATCTATAGGCTTAAAGTCATCAATCCAATTCTTCTCTCTTTCATATAACTTCTAAATTTCTTCAAAGGTCTTGTGCTTTAGTTATTGATGAGTGTACTTACCCATATGTTTGAGGTAAGTAATCATCCTGTTCCTGACTTGAGTTCTTGTAGGTGGTTTGTTCCTTATTGCCTCTGCTCTTTCTGCTGCCAATTGTTTCTTTCTTCTTTCAAAGAATTCTGCTAACAATCTGGCTCTTTCTTCAATTGTGTACTTTTCTTGCTCTTCATGTGTCAGTCTCACAGCCAGTTCATGCTCAGCATCTATTCTGGCTTGAATTTCATCATAACTCTTCGCCAATAGCGCACTAGTAGCTTATATCGTGCTTTTGTATTTCTTTTTGTGCTTTGTCCACTCTGCTAAATATTCCTTATGTAAATCTTTGAGCTTAACTCTACACAAATACATCACTTTCATTTAAGCTAATACGTTTGGATGCATCCTCCTCATCTAAATCATCATCAGAAGACTCAACTCTGCCTTTAAACAGTCTTCTCTTCATAGGTTGTGGAGTTCTTGCCTTTCTCTTCTTTTCTAGCCTCTTGACCCTCAATTTCAATCTGGTGATCACTCTGTCTTGAGCAGTCTTTGCTTCCTCTAAGGCAAGAACCCTTTTTGTCAATGAGGTACAGGTTTCCATCAATTCCTGAATTAGTTCCATTCTACCCTCATCACTTCCAGGTGTGTAACCTCCTGAGAGAGGTGAATCATGAGGTGTGTTTGGTACATTATCTGTCAATTCAAAGTATGTTCCATGCTGCCCTACCCACTTCCAGATGTGTGACCTTCTGGGAGAGGTGGTTCATTAGGCTTTTCAAGCACTCTCTCAGACCTAGTCTGAGCAGGAGCACCCCCATGGTTTCTTGGCGCCTGGGACTGTCACCTGAACCAATTTCCTGAGAAAGAGGATCATTAGACATTGTCGTAGATTAGGTCTTAAGGATGTTATCACTGTCTTGTGCTGCAACTAACCTAGCATTAGTAGTGATAGCCCTTTCCACACTGTCACCCCCTCCTTATAGACAGCCTCATCTGCTCCATGGTCTAGAGGTACACTAGTCTTAGGTAACTCAGTGGCCTTTTTGGCTCTCTTATGTTTTTGAGTCTTTCTTTGTTTTCTTTGATATGTAGAAGGAGATGGGAGTATTTGCTCAAAGTGAGCTTCAGTATGAAGTTCATGGGAAACTGTTAGAGGTGTTTCAGTTTGAAGTGATTCAGTTTGAGGTTATAAAACATTTGGTTGTGAGGTAGAGGGTGTGGGTTGGGGTTCAAGGAGTATTGCTGAACCTTCACCCTCAGGTGCTTGGTTTTGCACCAACATGTTGTCAAAAAGTGGAGTAACTTTTCTTGAAATTTTTTTACTTTTCCTTGCCATATTTGAAAAAACCTTTTTACTGTGTGTAGGTGTCTCATAAGTATCATTAAAAGGTTCTGGTAAATCTTTAAGTTGGTTATTCAAAAAGAGTTATAAAAACCCTGGATACATTAAAAATCTCTTTGGATCCAAGTTACTCAACATACCATCAAAAATTAATTTAGAAAAATTAATTTTTTGACCCTTGGCTAAACAAATAACTGCTAAAGCTAAATTAGTTGAAAATTCATTCCAAGCAGTTGATTTTGAACTTATACAATGAAGGATGGTATGTATTAGAAATTTCCATTGAGGTGAGAATGAACCTTTTTGAAAAGTAAGTTTTGTAGAAAGCTGTTCATATCCCATCAATGCAAGGTTTTCAAAAATTTCATCATTTGTTAGGTAGGCAATACCATCCTCATCATTAAAGAGAAGATCACTTCTCACTGATGATTCTAATATGACCATAGCCTTGCCATCAACAATAGCATGTATTTGCTTCACTGAATTGACTGTTTTAGAAGTAGCAGTATTCCAAAACTGTACAATGTAATAAGCATAGAGAGTGGGACTTACAGTGAGAGCATAAGTGATCGAACATGAAGAGAGGAAGTCCACTATCTGATGAAACTCAGCGTTCTCCTCTGTCTTTTCCAAACAAGCAACCATATTATGTTGATCGACAAACTTCAAATCCGCCATATAGTGATTGATTTATGAGAAGGGTTCTGGGTTTAAGTTCGTTGATGAGAGTATGAGGGTTTGGCAAAGTTAATTGAGATATTATAAAGAGAGCTTAAGGGTGTGATTGGACCGACTGAATAAAGTTGAATCTTTATCTTGAAGTAAAACTTATAAAAGAAAGAAAGATCAAGAATTATCCAAATATAGACCCCTATAAGCGAAGTTGTTGGCGGAAATATCTCAACGGTTATAATTAATTAATGAAAATCTGTTATGCCCCGAACAGTATTAACGGTAACAAGCAGTACTAAATTTGGCTCAGCAGTACTAACTTTTGCCCAGCAGTACTAACTTTTGCCTAGCAGTACTAACTTTTGTAGCAGTATAAACAAAATAGTTACCAGTAGAAACCCAATACTAATCATCAATCTCATTACTAAACCCGTGTAAGCAGCACTAACTAAGCCTAGCAGCATCAACTTTTGTACAAAGTTTCATCCAGCAGTATAAACTAAGTCCAGCAGTACTAAGAGATATCTAACAGTATTAACTCTGTCTTCAATAATTATACAACAACATGCCTCTATTCATCACAAGCACACTAGAAAAGACTAGATAGACATGTGAGAATTCATGAGGATCCATATTTATGCATAACCCATGAATAAAAGTTAAGAACTGTTATCCAAACACATTAACCTCCCCTCAAACAATACTTCAGAGATTAAGTAATCCAATGCTAGCAATTAGAAAGTTAAACCTGCTAACATCAAAAGCCTTTGTGAGAAGATCTGCAACATTGTGGTCTGTGTGAATCTTAATCACTTGAATCAACTTCTTCTCATAACAATCTCTGATGAAATGGTGCCTTATCTCTATGTGCTTGGTTTTAGAGTGAAATACTAGATTCTTCACAATACAAATGGTGCTTTCATTATCAATGTAAATCTTGGTGTTCATGAAATTAAATCCATAGTCAAGCATCTGATTTTGGATCCATAACACCTGTCCACAGCAGTTAGTAGCAGCAACATACTCTGCTTTAGTTGCTGAGTTAGCTATTATAGTTTGCTTCTTAGATTGCCATGAAATCAACCTTTTGCCAAGAAATTGACAACCTGTTGTTGTGGATTTCCTGTCAAGGCTAGCTCCAGCATAATCACTATCTGAAAAAGCTTCCAAGTCAAATGGTGAATCCCTAGGATACTAATAGGCGCCAATTTAGGTTGCCTTTTATGTATTTAAGATCCATCTCACAGCATGAAGATGTGAAGTCTTTGAAGTAACTTAGAACCTTGCACAAGCACAAACAGCAAACATTATGCTCTGTCTTGAAGCGTTAAGTTCAATAAAATGATCAATCATTGATCTATATAAGTGTACATCCACATCCTTAGCTCTTCATCCTTGATCAATGCTTTGTTAGTCTCCAATGGAGTGCTTGTTGTCTTTACTAAGGAGAAATCAAACTTTTTTAGTATATCAGCACATTTGTCTTGGTATGAAAGTTTCCATCATCCTTTCTGCTTTACTTGTACCCTAAAAAGAAAATGAGTTCCCCCATCAGGAACTCATTGGATTTCTTAGATCAAATACTTTCAAATTCTGTACATAAATACTTCTTAGTAGACCCAAAGATAATGTCATCTACATACACCTGAACTAATAGTATATCACCTTTTTCATTCTTGATAAACAAAGTCTTATCTATAGTGCCTCTTCTAAATCCATTTCCAATTAAGTAGGTAGACAAGGTCTCATACGAGGTTCTAGGAGCTTGATGAAGACCATATTAGGCTTATCTACCTTGTAACTGTTAGGAAACCAAGGTCTTTTAAAGCCAGGAGGTTGACACACCTATACATCCTCTTTCTATTGTTCCAGATAAAAGGAATTCTTCACATCCATATGGTATACATATGAACCCATAAATGATGCCTAGGTAATAATAACCTGATTGCATTCAAACTCTAGCAAACAAAGCAAAAACCTCATCATAATTAATTCCTTCTTCTTGGGTGTAACCTTGTGCAACCAATCTTGCCTTGTTTCTAACTACTATTCCTCTTTCATCCTTCTTGTTTCTATAGACCCACTTTGTTCCAATGGCATGTTTGCCTTTGGGTAAATCAACTAATCTCCAAACCTTCTGCAATCTAAACTGCAACAATTCCTCTTGCATTGCTTCTACCCAACTTGAATCTGCCAAAGCTTGAATAACTCTCTTGGGTTACATTTAAGAGAGAAAATAGGAAAATAAGCCGTTTTGATAATCTTTGTAATTTTTTCTCCTCTGCTTGTTAATGTAACTGATCATAGCATGTTCTTCAGACATCTTGATCATCCTCCTTCTTTAAGTAGCTAAATTTATGTCTCTAATGTCTGTCTTAAAGAAGTCCTTGGTAAATTTGTTGTGCGAATAGGACATGACACTCATGGTTGTTTCAAGTTGTTGAGGGCTAGTCTACACCACCTTCTTATCATCATATGCATTACCAAATATACCAGTATCTTGAAGATTAGCAGTATCCTCCAAATCAGGCATGAGAGGATCAGTAGGATAATCAGCATTAGAAGGAGTAGCAGCATTAACAAGAGTTGAACCACCAAGATTTTCATAAGAGGACTCAGCAGCACTAACAGGAGTGAACATCCTGTAAGTACTATTAGCATCCTTGTCTTGTCCAAACACACTTTCAAACTTATTTCTTTGGTCTCTTGCTCTTCCTAGATCTACAGTAGTAAAAGATGAACTAACAGTATTAAGTCTGTTAGTGCTGTTAGTGTTAGTAGCCTCCCTTGGGCCATTTATGTCATCTTTTTTTGCTGGATCCTCAACTCCATTCTTCTTTCTAGCATCATCAGCAATCTCATCTTCCTAGCTCTTTGGATTTTGAGACTCAGATGTCAAAAATGGTAGCAGAACATATTATGGACCAGGAACTGCACTCATTTCAGCTTGTCCTGCATCAATATTTGCTTTGGTACCTGCATTACCATTAGTTTGATTCCCTACAAAAACTGGTTGATAATTCATAGACATGGATAGAGTATCAATATCAAACATCCAGTTAGGTCCAGTTCCTGCAACATTTGGTTTGTTTTCAAGAAAATTTATGTGCATGTTCTCCTCTACAAATCTGGTTCTAGTGTTGAATACTCTAAATGCTTTACTATTGATAGAGTATCCTACAAAGAATCCATCATCAGACTTTCCATCAAACTTACCTAGGTGATCTAAGGTATTTAGGATCGTAACAAGACACCCAAATGTTCTCATGAAACTTAAGGCAGGCTTTCTACCTAGAAAAAATTCATAAGGGGTCTTGTTATGAGGCTTGATAACTAACACCATATTTTGGACATAGCAAGCAGTATTAACTGCTTCAGCCTAAAAGGTAGTTGGTAATTTCGAATATGCTAGCATAGTTCTAGCTGCCTCTATTAGAGTCCTATTCTTTCTCTCAGCAACACTATTTTGCTGGAGAGTCCTAGCAACACTAAATTCTCTCCTAATACCCTTCATTTCACAAAAATCATTCATAATCCTATTCTTGAATTCAGTTCCATTGTCACTTCTGATTGTTTTAACCTTATGATCTGATTGGTTTTCTATGCTAGTTATGAAGTTCTTAAGGATTTCAGGAGTCTCATCCTTAGTGGCCAGAAAGAAAACCCAACTGAATCTACTAAAGTCATCAGTGACAACTAGGCAGTAACTCTTTCTATTTATACTCCTCACAAAAACTAGTCCAAATAAATCCATGTGCAATAACTATAAAGGTTTACAAATAGAGCTTACAGTTTTGGTCTTACAGGAGGCTTTGTGTTGCTTTCCCTTCTGACAGGCAACACATGTATGGTCATTTTCAAAAAGCTTTGAAGGCAAACCTCTAACAAGGTTTCCCCTCACAAGTTTGTTCATTGTTTTAAAGTTTATATGACCAAGCCTTCTATGCCATAAATTAGACTCATCTATTGTAGCCTTTGCAAATAAACAAGTCAAATCTCCTGAAGGAACAACATTCTTTAGATCAAAACTGTACATGTTGTTCTGTCTAGGAATTTTAAGCAAGACTTAACTTTCATCAAGTAGCTTAAAATCAGGAGATAAAACAAGACATTTAGTCTTAGTGAAAAGAACACTATTTTTCTTCTCACACATCTGTGAGATAGAGAAAAGATTAAACTTAAGTTCGTTTACAAAGTATACATCTTCAAAGTCTAATTTCCCAGTTCTAATTTTACCTTTTCAAGTAATTTTACCTCCTTTAGAACTTCCTCCAAATGCAACAAATCCACCATCAATATCTTGATAATCTGAGAGGTAGAACTTGTTCCCAGTCATATGCCTAGAGCATCCACTGTCAAAAATTCCTTGATCTTGTAAAGCATATTGTGGATTACCCTGCACTCAAAATAACTTGAGTCTGCTTTGTGGATCAACATAATCAAATCTTTTAGGCATGTATGATCCACTGTCTTTGAAGATATGGTCAATAACATTTCATTTTGGTCTCCAAATCTAGCATGCTGAGGACTTAAGAGCATTAATCCCTTGTTTCCCAACAGCACTTGCCACTTTGTTTCCCTTAGCAGTATTAACATAATTTACCTTAGCAGTATCAACAGAATTTACCTTAGCAATATTAACTCTGTCATTTAAATTTCTGTTTTTAAGTGTTGTTTGTTGGTTAAAAGGTGTCCTAGATGTTGAGTGTGACTTACGAAAAGCATTTGGTCTAGTTCTTGCAACATTCACAAAGGGTTTGGGTGCAGCAGTATTAATAGGCCTGGCAGCACTAACTAGTGCTACTGCTCTTGAAGAGTTTTGCCTAGCAGCACTAATTGGTACTATGCCAGACTTGGTCTGTTGGAGCAAAATCCCGTTTAGAGAAATTTTGATGATTAACCCTCATTGCATTATTCCAAACTTGTCTAACTTCCCTTTGACCAGTTCCCTTTTTCACATTATTCAACACATGTTTTTGTACCATCTTTTTATCATGAAAATCACAGTCTTTGATTAGATGATTGAAACTCCCACATACAAAGTAAGCTTTCTTTGTAAACTCAAAACCATTCCTATTTCTTTTGTTATCTCTACGATTTTCACTAAAATTTCTAGGTTTTTCAACAGTTGAATTCCTAGCATTAACAAATTCAATCTTTTCAAAGCTAGATTTGACTGTTTTCTTTACTTCTTTAGGCTCAAACACATTTTCATCTTCACTATCAGACTCCCAATCTTCAATAATAGGAGCACTAAACCTAACAGTTTTAGGCTTTTCCAAACTATCCTTACTAGTTTTAGTTACAGTTGTTTCAACATTAGGCACACTAGTAATAGTTTCACTCACTTTAGACTTATACACAGAGTCATCTAACCCAGCAAAGGATAAGTCAGCTCTTGCAGGTTTGAAGTTCCTAGTGAAGGGAGGGGGAACTGCATGATATCCCTCACTCTTTTTAAACCTATCATTTACTTGATTACACTCATGACTATCAACCACATTATCAAGTACTTCACTCTCATTCACATGACTATCAAAACCAAGTCCAGTTTTGTCTTTAACACTTATTTGACTATTAATCAGTTTGGTTAGATTCTTTGATGATTCTTCAAAATTTTCAAGTTTAAGTTTCAAATCATCTTTCTCTTTTAAGGCTTCTTCTAACTGATTTTTAAGGTTTTTGATAGAAATATCTTTAACTTGGACATCATACTTCAAAAATGCAATACTTTCTTCATAAGAAGCTTCATTCTTTTCATGAACAACTATCCTAGCTTCTAATGATTCTAATCCTAATTGATAACCTATAATTTCTAGGTTAGATTTTTTAAGCTGCTCTTTCTGTTTATCAAAGTGTTCTTTCAAAGACTCATAGGATTTTAAGCAAGCTTTGGAGCAAGTGGATACCTCAGAGTCTGAACTTGATGAACTGGATGAACCTGAAGACAAATGGGCCATTAGAGCAAAGTCTGTGGGTCCTTCTTCAGCCTGAAAGCTCCAATCATAACCACCTATCCCATCTTGAACAACCAAGGCATTTGCAGGAGTCTCTACTGGTACAATTCTTCTTGGAACATCTCCATTTCTATTCCTCTGATTCCTTGGTGCCCTGCATTCTCTAGCAAAGTGACCTCTCCTGTGACAGTTGTAACATTCAACCTTTGTCTTATCAAAGCCAACAGTTTCTTTGCCATTGAATTCAGAATTTCTTCTGATCTTCTTTAAAGAATATTCTCTACTATCATGGTAAGCATGGCCACCTGCCATTGAGATCTATCTCTTTAGATCATCAATATCAATCTGCTCTAGTCTTCTCTGTCCATACTGTTGACTATTAGATTGAACTGACAAAGAAGGAAAACATGACATCATCAGCATAGGATGAGAAAGAATCTTGTCCCCGTGAGTTAGCAGTAGAAACTTCATGAGTAGTATTAACTGCTTCATTAGTAATGCTAGTGTTTTCTGAAGATACAAATGCCACATTCTGAGAATTTAAACTTGAGCTTGATTGGCTATTAATCTAAGCTTTCATTCACCTTAATGTTGTTGTATGGCATCCATTGTCATTGTGTATTAGATCAGATAATGTTCACCATGATTTCTAATTGGCGTATGAGTTTCGAAACCTCATTATAGGTTTTATCTAGTCTTAGTTCTTGATGGGAGTAAAATTTATCAATTTTGCTGCCTTCAGAATCATTTTTTGCATTTTCTTTGATTCTTTATTGCCTCCAAACCAGGTCTTGATAGCTTCCCATAAGGTCTTTGCATCCTTGATTCCCTGAAACTTCAATAGGTGCTCATCAGGAATAGCTAACAACAAAGTGCTTTTTGCTTTCAATTCATTCTTTCTTGCTAGCTTTTGTTCAGCAGTTTTGGGAGGAATAGGACCTTCAGTACTAGCTGATGCAATAGGCAGGTGCATCACCATTCACAATAACCTCCCAAAGAGCATAATCAGTGTAAGTAAGATATTGCTCCATTCTCATGCTCCATTTATCATTATCTCCAGTTTTGAGTACTAGAAGTTATAGTGCCAACACTATTTAAGTAGTTTCTGACTGTGATTCCATCTTCTCTTTGATTATGAGATCTTGTGTAGATATAGTATTCTTCTTATTTAGAGTTTATCAACAAGATCTGATACCACTTGTTGATCCTAATGAATAGATCTTCTTAGCTTGTTAAAGCTTAGTTAACCTGGATAAATCCAAACTAACTATAAGAGAAACTATGATTGTGAATACTATAAGTTATGCGGAATCTAACTTGTAATACTAAAAAGAATAATGAATACTAAACTTTGAATATATTGATTGTTAATATTTTGCCTAGGTTACAAAATCACTAACTATGAGATATGAATTCTATATATCTCTCTAACTATGTCGTAGGGTTCCTTTTATACACTAAGGAAACCCTAATGGGCTTACAAAACGCGTACTATGATAATGCATATCTATTCCTAATTTAACTCATGCATATCATAATAGCAGTACTAACTATATAAGACTAACAACACTAACTATTAACTAACAGTATTACTATTACTGGCTGTACTAACAATTGTACTGGCATTAGTTAAGCTAGTACTAACTAATATAACTAATAGTACTAACAACTTAAACTTGTTTTTTACGAAATCTTCATCAGCAACACTGAGCGTATCACCTGATATCAAGTTGAATCGCAATCCACTAAGTTGTAGAAGTCCATAATTCCCAACAAGGATAAATTCTTCTGCTGAAAAGAGTTTGGGTGATCAGGAGGATGCATCCAAACAGGAAAGGAATGAAATTGACCAAGATGAAGGGATTTCATGGTTTCAAGAGGATGCAGAGACTCAGGGGAGGTATGGTCATGATATTTGAGTTAATACTTGATCGGCTCTTTAATCTACCCCTTTTTATATAAATAAATATATAATACTTATAAATATGTAATGAGGATAATTATCAAGAAAATCAATGAAACCGGAAATAGTATAAGAATATTCCTGGGTCGTTTATCCCCAACGAGGAGCGAATTGGAAAGTCGGAAGTTGGTTTGAATAACAATGCTTGAATGGAAAAAGACTTGGGTTTAATTTTCTAAAACTACGGGAAAAATAAAGCAAATTATACTAAAAACGAGAAAATCACACAAATTATGCTAAAAACGATATCGGGACACTAATAACGACACACTAAAAACCCTAATTTCCAAAAATTTAAACTTAAATTATTTTTTTCACTTTTAATGGACTAAATTGACTAAAAGGAAGTTTAACAGCAAACTAGAACGATAAACGGAGTTAAAATGAGTTCAAAACGAGGGCGGTTAAAACGCGGAAGTCGGCGATCGATAACCCGTCTTTAAAAAGTAAAATTTACAAAAATGACCCTACGAAAGTTTTTCTATTTTTCCTAAGTGAAAAATGATAAAAGAAAATTTTCTAAAAAAGAAATATATTTTTTTGATTTTTATTTAATTTATTTATAATAAAAAACAGATTTTAAAGAAAACTATATGATAATTAATAGTAAACATTATAAAAAAATTATGATAATATTTAGGAAACAATTTAAATTAAACTATAAAAGTGTAACACCCTCATTTTACATATAGCATCGGAAGCTAATCTGGGGTATTACTTCTTGGATACAACATCATCATATAGAAAACAACTTTAAATGAAACTGTTGTTGGAAAATTTTACATTATCATTCATTATAATCAGTAGTTTTTACAATTTGTAGGTCCCAAAATCTAAAACTTCATGTTTGAATTGATAAAAAGTTTCAGCAACCGTCCGAGGCCATGCCACATGCCACTCCGTACCCCGCAACATGCTCACATTACCTGAGATAAACATGCTAAATAGGTGCAACACAAAGGTTTGAGTGAAATTCATAGGTCTTGAAAATGTTATTAGTTAAATACAATGTTTACATAATTGGAAATATTGGTATTCAGGAATAATTCGTTGATGAAGAACATTATTGTCAAGTGAACAGCATTATCACCCATAAACTTATGTATAACAAAAGAGATAAAGAGATATTAAAGAGATATGGGAGCTACTACCCAAAGAGATAGTAGGGAGATATTACCCAAAGTGATATTGAGATATAAGTCCAATGAGATATCTGGGGGATATTACCAAGAGATAATAAAGAGATCTTGGGAGATACTACCCTAATAGGATATTTCCATATAACCTAGGCAATAAATATATCCTTGATAGCATATAGTTTAGCATAACACGCTGACATTCAAGTTTTTATAGTAGGTGTACGGGGGTTTATAAGATATGTGAGATTTTGAATACATTAAGTCTTTGAAAAGTAATCAATTTGTTATAGATAAAATAAGTATTGTTAAAAGAGTTTGTAACAAGCATGTATCCCCCTTGCGGGTTTATAAAACATGTAAATAAGTAAAAGGAGTTTTTGGAACTTTCACTGATAGGTAGATGTATTAAATATTCTGTAATGAAGCTGTCGACCTTTTCACTATCTTAACAAGTGGAAGGTTGATATAGCAAAATGATAATAAACAGCCACGTCATGCAACCTGAGTAAATATGTTGAGTCTTAGGAAGATTGTACTACTAGAAAACTTTAGTTTAAGAGTTATGAGTTTGATTGAATGTGTTTGGAATTATTGTATCCACCGTTCGGGAATCAATAATTCAGAGGTCATTCAGTAAACATTTAAGGAGCTAGGGCACTTTAAATCGTAAGCCCAACAACTCAGTCAGAATGTAATACCAAGATGAAACCTCTTAATATGAAGCTCCCTAGTATTGTGGTACAATATAGCTTCCGGTTAAATGATCGGTTTTAAGCGTTTTATTCAATATCTGGAAATATTTAGCCGTCAAGCGTTTTTAAAGTTTGTTCTGGTATGTTTGTATGTGGTTTTATAATATATTTTCAAAATGTTACATTTTAGTACTGGGGTTTGAAAATTACAATGTAGGGATCCCTGCGGGTGTTTGCTTATTCAGGATAGATTATAAAAATAGTTTTAAAAGGTTAGCTCATGTTTTAAGTAAAAGAAGTGAAAATTAGGGTTTCGGAGTGTACGGTTTTACGACATAAAGGTATATAAAAACATAGTTTTTGAGTTTTTTTTTTTTTTTTTTTTTTTTTTCAAAGTTTATATTATGATTTTAGCAAGACATATGACATTACAACATTATAAAAAACAGATCATATGTTTAGATACCTTGTTTGAACTGACTATGGCTTGGAAACGGTGGTCAGGAATCGGGTCTTTTGGCTTCGTACGCCTAGAATAACGACTCCCGGGCTTTGTTTCCTATTTTCTTTTGCTTCCTTTCTGAACTTGAGCCTTCTTAAGATCACTTAGGATCTATTAGAGCAAAGTATTGCTTCTATGTAAGGGTTCTAGAGGAGGAAGTGGGGGATGAAGAAAAATGAAGTGTTATTGTTCCTATTTATAGGTAAAGGTCCCTTAAATGCCAAGGTATGCTTATGATCTGATATAGGACATGTGTAAGGGCTAGAGGGTGATGATTAGAAGCTATATTATGAGTATGAGGGGCTATGGAGACTAGGTAAGCAAGGTGGAAGGTTTTTAGGGGTGTTTGGGTGTCACGGCTAGAAAAGGGACAACAAGGAGGTCATTTTTTTTTTTGTTCTTGGGGCCTAAAATTTTTTGACCATAGAAATGAATTTGTGAGGTGCTTGTAAGATGTTATGGGTTGTAATGTAGAGGTCATGTTAGGTTTTGTTTGCAAAGGAAAGCTTAAAATGGGTCATTTTGCAAGAAAAGAGGTCGCGGGTTCCATTAGGGCTCAGATTGAGTTTTCTTGTTTATAATTCGTGTACATTTGTGATATAATGATGGATTAATGTTTGTAAGGATTTTATTAAGGATTAATAACAAGAATTGATAGGTGGTTCGGGTTTAAAATGGGCGAAAACGAGTAAACGGGTCCAAAGTTCCAATTAGGGCACAATTTAGGGTTTTCTAGATTTATTTCTTGTACACTGTTGTTAATATGGTGAAATGATGATGTAATATGGTTGAAAATGTTGTAATTAATGTTATTACAACTTATTTGAGTATTGGTTTAGGTTTACAATGGATAAAAATGAAGAAACGAGTCATAGTGTAGTATTTAGCTCGGGTTAGGGTTTTTGAGTTTTGAATTAGGGTTTTAAGAGTAAAAATGTGTATGAAAGATTATGAATAGAATAATTAGGGTTTACACATTGTATATTGAGTGTAGTAGCTTGTACATAAGTGGTGGTGAAGAAATTGGAATGAAAACGGAGGTAAAACGGCTATTTTAGAGATCATGTTTAATGACTTGTATATTGAGCTTTTAAAGACTTGTACTTTGATTTAAAGAGATTTTATATTTCAATATGTGGATGTTATATTACTTGTACATATGCTTTAGTATCTTGTATATTTACTTTAGATATTAATCCTTCATAAAATTAGGGTTTAGAGGTATACGATAACGGTTTAAAGCCTGTTTTGATATAACATTGCGAATGGTACATTATAGGAATAATGTACTTTGTAATAAGGATATTATGATATTGACTTGACATGTTATGATGTTTGCTTGACATATATGAAGACAGGATTGTCATAGATAGGTTGCGTGAGCTCGTCTACTTTAGTTATGACATACTGAGATATATAAGTAATGTCATAAAGCGAAAAATTTCCCCGTACAATTGTGATAATAGTAAAATAGGTTTTGCATTTGATTAAAATTCTTGGGTTGTTATAGTCTCCACCCCTTACAGAAATCTCGTCCAAAGATTTAATTGAAAGTTATAGTGGTATTGTTTAGAGATAGGTACTGGGTATGAATTTTAGTTAATCAAGGTCACAAGTTCACGTGTGTGATGCATTTATAATTATGTTGCGCATCATAATTATAATTACCTCCTTTTACACGTCTACTTATTTTCCAAGACCACACCTCTTGATGATAGAAAATAGAATTTCTTCAGATCCTGAGAGAACCTGGGTGGATGGAATACGTTGCGCCACTTAGATCGTAAAAAATCGTTATTCATTAACCTTTAAAAGTCAATATCAAATAAGAATGCTATCACAAGTCTTTGTCAAAATTTTCATATGTAGTGGTATTGAAATCATTTGACATTGCATAGATTCTTGTGTGTTTCCTTATTATTACGTTGCAGAATATAACAGAGAATTTTAGTATACGAAGATCATGGAATGAGTGATGTTAAGG
>BQNB010051573.1:0-40916 GCA_026074375.1 Tanacetum coccineum | reverse complement strand
TAAGATGTCTTCACCAGAGCACATTTCCCCGCTACCAGCTATTTCACCATTCTTATGCACCGATTCTTTTGAGGCTCCTGGTTCTTCTGATGGACCACCATCACAGGACCCTTATGTTGCTACCGTTGCTCGTTAGAGGATCAGGGTAACAACACGTCCATCATCATCATCTGAGTTTCCTATTGCTTCTATTACTGCCCCGCCCAGGATTCGTCGACTGTTAGCGATTCTCATCTGACCCGGGGAGGCTGTTCCTTTTGGTCGACCTTACTACACCTATCTTAACGGGCCGCGTAAGTTGTTGACTGTAAGGAAGAGAGTTGGACCTTTACCAGCTCGCAGATTAGCATCGAGGCATGCATCACCTCGTCCTTCAGATCATCACTCATCTTCTTCCAGTTCATCTTCGGATTCTTCGCCAGTTCATTCTTTGGGTTTGGATGCATCAGATCAGGCTCATTCTGGATCTTCGACTAGAGATGTATCACCCAGATTGTGTTACCCCTCCGAAGAGAGCACCACGACATAGTGAGGCATTTCGTCGTTGGTGTGCTGCTTCATTATCTACTTTGTATCCACCGACTACATCAGAGTCATCATCAGGAGATTCATCAGAGAGACCCCTGCATTCATCTTCACATGCTGCTGGACCCTCTCGCAAGAGATGTAGATCCCTGGTTGATTCAGTACCATCATCCACGCCAGTTATGGGATCATTAGCTCCTACCCGTGCTGATCTCTTACCACCTCGTAAGAGGTTTAGAGATTCATATTCGTCTGAGGCTAGCATAGAGGAGGATGCCGAGGTTGGTCCTATAGAGACTGGGGTTGATATGGAGTTAGGTATTGGTGATGGGGATGATGTTAGAGATCATGTTGAGATTGACCTTAGGGATGTCAGGGATGACACAGAGGAGTATGAGGCTGACGCCAGTGCTGGAGACACGGTTGAGGTAGGTATCGACCCTATGTCCGCACCGATAGTTGAGGAGGAGATTGTAGAGCCAGCTGGAGAGGATTCTTCTGACTCGTCTGGCACTAGGGATGGCATTGTTAGGTCATTCGAGGATATGCCGATTGACTTGGATGATGCTGTGCGTGACTTTTACCATCACATGTCTGAGGTTCGTATTGATAGGATTGTCAGGATTGAGACTGCTCAGAGACGGTTGGAGGCCGATCAGTTGATAGCTAGTGGAGACAGAGCTAGGATGGCCGAGAGGATATATAGCTTGAGGTTGGAGAACCTCAAGGTTCGTGCTATGTTGGATATTGAGAGGGATCGTGTGAACAGCCTTCGTCTTCATATGTCCCTTTCACAGGAGGAGTTTCGTCAGATTCGTAGGGATCGTGATGATGCTCGAGGGAGACTTAGGAGGTTGGAGTCGTATCTTGAGAGGCGTTTTGGTTTTCGCCCATAGACTAGTTGCACCATGATCATGTAGGACACTAGACCGATGGTTAGGTCTAGATATTAGCAGTAAATAATTGTGGATCATGAACCTATTTTGGATTTGGTTGTAATCGAATTATGCTTTTATTTATGAAATGAAAAGCTTGTTTTGATTCTCTCGCTTATTTATCTATATTGTTATTTATTCTTTCTGGCAAACGTGTTACAATTAAATTTTACTTCATAGCATGTATTAAATTATCGTTACCTAATGTTTGTATATTCGTTTCAAAATCTCACTATGGGTTGTGTCTTGTGATGTAGAACAATGACAAACACTCGTTCCGGGATGACCCACGCCGCAATTGAAGAAATGATCAACCAACGTGTGAACGCAGCTCTAGAAGCTCATCGAGTTAACCAAAATCTTGAACTCGGGAATGGGAATGACAATGGAAATGGTAATGGAAATGGTAATGGGAATGACAATGGAAATGGTAATGGAAATGGTAATGGAAATGGAAACAATGGAGGCGACAACGGTGACGGTAATGAGAACCACAATGTGAATGGAAGAGGCGATAGGTTGGTTGCTCGTGAATGTACTTACCAAGACTTCATGAAGTGTCAACCATTAAGTTTTAAAGGAACTGAAGGTGTGGTTGGTCTGATAAGGTGGAGTGAAAAGATGGAAACTGTGTTTCACATCAGCAACTGTCCGGAGAAATATCAAGTGAAGTATGCTACCTGTACTTTACTCGACAGTGCATTAACCTGGTGGAACTCTCACAAGAGAACCATCGGAACTGATGCCGCATACGCTTTGTCATGGAGAGAGCTGATGAAGCTGATGACCGAAGTGTATTGCCCGAGAAATGAGATCCAAAAGATGGAAACCGAGTTGTGGAATCTGTCGGTGAAAAACAATGACATCGCTAATTACACTCAAAGGTTCCAGGAACTCACCATGATGTGCACCAAAATGGTTCCCGAGGAGGAAGATCGGGTGGAGAAATTCATTGGAGGTCTTCCTGATAACATCCAAGGAAATGTGATTGCTGCAGAACCTACAAGACTACAAGATGCTGTTCGAATTGCCAACAACTTGATGGATCAAAAGTTGAAGGGTTATGCTGTAAGAAATGCAGAGAACAAGAGGAGATTGGACAACAACTATGGAAACAACCGTGGGCAACAACCACCCCACAAACGACAGAATACTGGAGGACAAAATGTTGCTAGAGCCTATGTGGCTGGTAACAATGAGAAGAGGGAATATGAAGGTACTTTGCCCTTCTGCAACAAGTGTAAGCTTCATCATGTAGGCCCTTGCACCATAAGATGTGGGAAGTGCAACAAGATTGGACATTTGACCCGAAATTGTAAGGTTACCAATTCCGCCACTTCTACCCAGAGAGGTCAAATGGTGAATCAGAGGGGTGTGACTTGTTTTGAGTGTGGTGCACAAGGACATTACCGGAAGGATTGTCCCAAGATCAAGAACCAAAATCGTGGGGACAAAGCAAGAATTCTTGATGCAAGAGGCAGAGCATATGCCCTAGGAGGAGGTGACGTAAACCCAGGTTCCAACACTGTCACATGTACGTTCCTTCTTAACGATCATCATGCATATATGTTATTTGATTCGGGTGACGATAAAAGTTTTGTATCAAATACTTTTAGTACATTGCTAGATATCACACCCTATGCCTTAGACGTTAGTTACGCCATCGAGCTAGCTGACGGAAGGACTTCAGAAACTAATACGATGCTTAGGGGCTGTACATTAGGATTGTTAGGACATCCATTTAATATCGACTTGATGCCCATAGAGTTGGGTAGTTTCGAAGTTATCATCGGCATGGATTGGTTAGCAATGAATCATGCAGTGATTGTCTGTGACGAGAAGATAGTGCGTATTCCTTATGGAAATGAAATTCTGATCGTTCAAGGAGACAAAGGTTCCAAGGAGAAGAAATCGACGTTGAGCATTATATCATGTGAAAAGGCCCAGAAGTATATGGAGAAGGGTTGTCGACTATTTCTGGCACAGGTTACGGCGAAGGAATACAAAGACAAGTCGGATGAGAAGCGACTTGAAGACGTGCCTACTCAACGAGACTTTCTAAAAGTTTTTCCAGAAGACTTACCTGGACTACCACCCACACGACAAGTCGAATTTCAGATTGACTTAGTCCCAGGTGCTGCACCTATAGCTCGAGCCCCGTATAGGTTAGCACCGTCAGAGATGGAAGAATTGTCTACCCAACTACAAGAACTTTCTGACAAGGGATTTATAAGACCAAGTTCCTCACCATGGGGAGCTCCGGTTTTGTATGTCAAAAAGAAAGACGGCTTTTTCCGAATGTGTATCGACTACCGTGAACTTAACAAGCTTACTGTGAAAAATCAATACCCACTTCCGAGAATCGACGACTTGTTTGATCAGTTGCAAGGATCAAATGTGTACTCGAAGATCGACTTGAGGTCTGGTTATCACCAACTCAAAGTTCGTGACGAGGATATCCCAAAGACGGCATTTAGAACTCGCTATGGTCATTACGATTCCAAGTGATGCCATTCGGGTTGACTAACGCGCCGGCAGTGTTCATGGACTTGATGAACCGGGTATGTAGACCATACCTAAATAAATTTGTGATCGTGTTCATCGATGATATCTTGGTCTACTCTAAGACCAAGGAAGAACATGATGTACGTCTTAGACTAATTTTGGAGTTACTCAAGAAGGAAAAATTGTACGCCAAGTTCTCAAAGTGTGACTTTTGGCTGTCGAAGGTATAATTTCTTAGACACGTAATTGATAGCGAAGGCATTCACGTTGATCCTGCGAAGATTAAGTCAATCAAGGATTGGGAATCACCCAATACTCCAACAAAAATTCGCCAATTTCTAGGTCTTGCCGGTTACTACCGACGATTTATCGAAGGATTCTCCAAGATTGATGTCAAAGATAGAAAGTTTGTTTATAAAGAGGAAAAAGGAAATAGAAACCACAAGGGCCGGTATTGACAACTTTCAAAGTCATATTACACTACAAAATGGAAGAAAGAAACACAAGGACTACTATTGCCAATACCCCAAAGTTTCAAACACACGCGGGCTAATCTTCCCCTAACTACCTTCTAACCTCTTCTCCCGCCCAAACGAACCCAAACACTGTGCATCTTCTTCCACAATTTCCCTGCACCTCACCACCACAGTAACACTCCTTTATTCACTCCCCACCTCTACATATCTAGTTTTACCCGTCGTATTAAAGGCCATTTGCGCACATCACAATCCAAAGCATGGACAAGTAGCTATTGGCTTCTCAACCTCTGTAAAAGTCCACGTGGAGCTCTATGATTGGCCAGGCCACGTCACAAATGCATCCAACGGCTGTGATAAGTCCAAAAACGGTTATCAAGATCTAACGGACAAGATGGGTCAACTCAGAAGTCAAAGTCTCTTCCTCAACTCTCTCGCTATATAAAAGTGTTCAGCATAGCTAATTTTTAGTTAGTTCCCATTTCTAAAAGATTTTAGAGAGTGACTTTGAACAGTTTATTTTACTTTAAATCATTTACTTTCCTTGTCTTTTTAAAATTCCCTTGTAATTGATAATTTTTTGTTAAAAGTCATTAAAGTCAAACATTAGTTCAAATAAGCTGCAATTGTAGCTTATTTTGTTTTCTCTTGTTCTTAAGTTGTTCAAATTTGGTAAATGGATTTTTAATACTGATTTTGTCTATTAGTTTTCAAAATAGTTCAATTAAGTTCAGTTTGATTCAAAATTGGAAGCATTATGGAGAATAAGCTCAATTTAGCTTATTAAGCTTAAAGCTTAATGGTTTAGAGGCTAGGTAGCCATATAGGTTTATGACTTAAAGCCACTCATTCAGAGAGAGTGGCTAGTTCAGAGATTACAAGTTCACAGGTCTCGCCTTTTACATTTCATTGTAGCATACACCTAGCTTAATTCATATAGCTTATTCAATTTGTTACTTGTGCTTAACCTATTCATATCATAGTTTTTGTTTAGTGTTTTTAAATGCTTTAAGCTGTTTTAGTTAAAATCCATTAGGTTTTCATTTCTTAAGAATCTGTCAAAGTTTAGATAAGCTAGCTGAGTAACTAGCTTATTCCTATTAATAAGCTATAGGTTTTAGTTCTTAAATAGCTTAAATAGGTTAGTTTAAGTTTGAGTAGATATAAGGATTTTACAGTTTTAGTTTTAAAATAGATTTTAATTAGAATTCATTTTAGACAGAATTAGTTAAAGCAGTGTTTGGATTAAGGTGTATTTGAGCTTTAGAGTCAACATTTTCCTGTCAAAACTTTTGATATAGTTGAGTTTGACAACATGTTCAAGTTTTAAACAGGATTTAAAATTTAGTTTGTAGAATTTAAAATTTTAGAGTTTAAAAACTTTGTTTTAGCACCAGGGCAGTTTTAAGGTATTTAGTGGTTTTAGCTTTAAGAGATTTATAGCTTTCTAGTTTTCCATTGTGGTAAATATAGGATTAGTAGCACTAAGTGAATTAGTTTAGAGAGGTTTTACCTTTAAAACTTAGCTTGCATTTAGAATTTGGTCAAATAAATCAGCAACAACAGTTAATACTGTTGTTGCTGTTCAATTTTCTAGCTGTCTTTTAGCCTGTGTAATTAGGAGTTAGAATCTAGGATTAAGAATCTTTTTAGTACTCCATTAGTTCTATAAAAATCATCACTTAAGTTTCATTTACAAGCTTTTAGATTAGCTTAAATTCTCTTGTAAAAAGTGGTATAGCAACAGTTAGAGTAATAGCTTATTTCTTTTAAAATTTTCATTTCTAGTTGTAATTTTTAAAAACCTTTTATCTAGGTTTATTCAAGGTTCATAGGTTAGTTTATTTCCAAAATATTAGCTTCTAGGATTTAGTAATAAGCTAGTTAGCTTATTAGATTTAGTTTAAAATCAGTCAAAAGGCTTAAACTTGCACTTTTTAATAGAAAATTTCTTGTAATTCTTGTTAACTTTCAGCTTATTTCTTTTTAGAAATCCTTAGTATACATTACAAGCTTCATATAGCAACTTTTAGATTTTATTCTCATTTAGAAATAAGCTAGATATAAGCCATTGTTTAGAAAAATAGAAATTTCAAAGAATAAGCTTAGTTTCTGTAAGCAGAATTAAATGCTTAATTTTCTAGCTTATTAAGTTGTTAAAAGTAGTTAGTGTCTTTGTTAAAGTTGTAGAGTATAAGCTAGAGTCCAACTTTGTAGTTTTAAGTTTTAGCTTATTTTCATTTTTTAGATAAGCTAAAAATAAGCCATATCGTAGGGTTTAATTTGTACATTTACAATAGTTCAAGGTTATCTGTTTTCATTAGAGTGTAAATTTCAACTAGTTCTCCCGCCTACCCTTTACTTTCCTTATTTGCACTTTCTACCCTGTACTTTTTAGAATAATAAAATAGTTTTAATATTTTTAATTTTTGTTTAATAAAATTAGGTTTTAGTTTTTAATTGGCAAAATTAGGGTTCAATTAGTTTATAAAATTTGGGCATTTTTATACCTTTAATTTTCTGCACATTTAAAGTAGTTAAAAAGCATTTTTCCTTATTTTTCCAATTAAGTTTGTATTTTCTAGGAATTAAAATAGGTTTTAAGCAATTTGTTTTTCTTAAATAAATCATAAAAAATAGAAAAATAGTTGAAACTTACACACTCTTACAACTTTGACTAGCTAATTTTGAACCATAATTACATCACTTGAACCTTGGCTAGAAAAATTGAACCATCATGGTCCTTGTGAGCCATGTTTGGCCGAACCACATAGCACACACACTCTTGGTGTGTGTTGGTCACTTGTGCACCATTTGAACCCTCCTAACCCTAGTCTTGGACTATATATACATCTCCTATCTCACACTTAATGGTTCCATTTATCACTTTCTAGTCCACCGCACAAAAACACACAACTCTCTCCCCCGTCCTCCTAGACGCATCTCACGCCACACCTATACACACACAAACACCTTCCATAACTTTTTGATTTTTAAAGAACCAGGTACTCTAAAGCTCATTTCTAAGGTTACCTAATGTAGATCTAAGTACTTGTTGTTGTTTTCAAGAGTTATCAAGAATCAAAAAACTAGGGTTCAAGTTTATAAGTGTGTTTTTGCAAGATCTTGTTTTTCATCCTTTCTTACTTTCTTGTGAGTATTTCTTGACCCCTCTTGTATTATTTTGATGTTGTTATGATTCTTGTATTAGATCTATGTTTATATCTAAAGATCCAAGTGTTTGTGATGATTTTACAAAAGAAATAAGTTAATACTTGGTGTCATCTTTATAAAATGTAAGTAAATTTGTTACCACATTATGTTTATGTTTTATAATCTGTTCTTTGAGATTGCGAGTGATGAGAATTTGCAACAATAGCGATTAGATTGGTTTACAGGATAGTTTTGTGGTGGATTGGTTGTAATAAAGGATTGAACTAGATTATGCACTAATATCGAGATGGTTTGATTTTTGTCGTATTTCGGCAACCATACTTTCGTCCCGATTTTGTTTGAGGGTTTGAGCGATCCTTAAAAATGTTTTCATTAGGCGTAAAAGTAGTTTTCGAAAGCGCTTCCGTTTCGAATCGATAATTTTCTTATATTCACACTTTAAAATCGGACTAAAAACGCCAAGTTAATGACCAAAAATGAAACTGAAACAATTTTCCGGCGAAATGGGAAAATGCAAAGACCAGATCAGCAACTAAAACGGGCGATTCGGAGCCCTTCGGGTCCGAATCGGCCAAAGTATAAAGCACGAAAGTTTTCCGGAATGAGATTTTACTATAATGTTGGCAACCGCTTAGCCTAAAAGTCAATAACGAGAGACATTTTTACCACAAATCGGAAAAATAGTTTTTAAAGGAGAAAACTCAAAATAATTGGGTTGATGGGATTATCATAGGTGGGTTTCGGGCACTTTCGGACCGATTTTGGATGTTTTAAATGCGAGCGAAACACATAGAAATGCTAGGTTATTAGTTAGAACAACTAGAAATGTCTTGAAAGGTTATTTGAAATGCCGAACTTAATAAAGAGTAGGATTATTAAAAATAGTACGAAACGAACATTTTATGCGATTTAAACATAAGGAGTAGGGGGGGGCCGGTTTAGAATTGTATTAAGAGCGATTTGTAAAATATGGAAACTTAGGAAAATAGGGGACGCTGTTAACGTTTTGAAACTAAAAAGTTTCCTAAAAAGGAAAGTTTCTAAAAATAGTAACTTTTTACAAGTGTCGAGATTTAACTAAGACGTAGAAAAATTTAAAAAGTCTTTTATTATTAAAACGCAAACACACTTGGATGCTTAAATAATGATAACATGATGCCTTACTACTTGTTTCTTTGATAAATGCTAAGTCATACCCATACTTACTCTAGGTCGCGGCTAGACCTCCTTATATCTTCATCATCTGTTGTGATTATCGCTTACCCTTGCTAAGGTGAGTTCATAGCCCCACTAATTTTACAGATTAGGCAAACAGGGGGCTTTATTCTATTGGGGAGAGAAACATTGTTTTGCTTTTAAATGGGACACAAGTCTTACGGAGTTTTAACTTTTTATAGTTTGCCTAAGTAGCTTACAAACCTACTACTGCCCAACTTATCATGAACTGTTAGTTTCTCGACCGGAGGACCGGTTGAGGGAGCGCGAGTGAATAGATAGATCTATTGGGACTAATTATCCCTATCCGCTTTGGTTCCACTTAACGAAGAACAAACGGATATATGTCATGTCGATTATACTTTATGGTGGTCTTTGGTTTAGGACACCGGCTTAGGGCAGGAATACTTTGCAACAGGATGTAACATGCCCTGTTGACTTAATTAGCTTCGGTGTCATGAGCTTAGTGCAACAATAAATACTTTTTATGTGATGCTGTACTTTGTTAAGTAGTCACTATCTTTTGAAATCTTGTGGGTCCACTCTTGTACAAACTAAACCTATGAATTCACCAACATTATGTTGAACTGTTTTAAACAAGTTTACCTTAGGTGCTTAGCTTGGATTGATTCTTGATGCTATGTGGAGTTTATGTGCTATGTGACTTCGCCAATTTCAAGACTTATCTTTTATTTACTCGTTGTTTTTATCAAACTCTGTTATGCTTCCGCTACTTTTTCACTTAATCATTATGGGCTGTAAAACTTAAATCTATTTTATTTTATGCAACGAGTAAACTTTTTCAAACGTCCATGATTAGTGGTCGTTCTTTATTGCTTTGTGATCGGATTGTTATGACGTCACGCCCTCAGACACGTATTCCGTCTAGGCCCAGTTTGGGGGTGTGACATCACATACGGATTTTCTATCTCACTCTTCTCGAGATAATCTATGCATATTCTAAACTGCCCACCTTTCTTCCTACCAAGCAATACATAACGCTATCTCACAACTAGTTACCATTCGAACCAACCCTCCACCTGCAACTCCCTGCAATCATTCCACACCTCTTGCTTTCTAAGACGTCCAAACGACCAAGAGCCTTCGCAAATCGGCGTCACTCCTTGTACTAATTCCATACGAAATCCCATTCTACGACGAGGGGTAAAACCTACTAATTCCTTTGGAACACTTTAGAGGGCTCACATACTACAAAGATATCACATAATCTCAACTCATCTTCCTTGGTACTCCTACGAGACCTCGTATCTTCTTTAGTTCGTTTTCCCCATGAACCTTAAGCACTCTCTAAATTACCAAGGCATTTTAACTACCTTCTCGTGGCATACCATCTCAGCCTTATGTCTCAACAACCAATTCTCTCCTATGACTACATCAACACTCTCATAACTAAGAGGTACTAAATCAAAAGTAAAACGAGAACTCTCTAATTCCAACTTGGGATCGCGAATAATTCCATTCGCTTCGCTACCATCAATCGCACCACCCAGAAGATACGTCCTAACACCAACTCTAGCACTACGCCATGAGGAAATTTCAAACTTCACATGCACCAATTGGTATGGACCCAAAAATCACATGATTCCAAAAAGAAAAAATATATATCAACCGAATGTAAACGTCAACAAGAAGAACGAACCTCCGACCTAACAAACGCATCAACGATTGCTAGAAACACCCCCAACGAATAATACCACGTACCACAACCCATTAATTAAAAGATTAAGAACCTTTGTACCAAAACTGATTTTTACCCAAGGAAACTTTCCCTCATAACCTTATACCAATCATTTTAAAACAATAGAATCACCTTAGTTAATAATGCAAATAATTTTAAGTGTAAAAATAAATTTAAATAAAATTTTCATAAACTTATTTTAATTATGGTTTTCATAAAAGAAATCAAAAGATGATTTTGAAAAAAAACGTGTTGCATTTTATTTATATAATTTATTTTTAAAAGAAGTTTTTAACACCTAAACAATATGGTATCAACTACAACAAACTTACTTTCAAATGGAATTTATGACTCACAACAAAAAAAACATCATGATAGCAAAATAGACTCCAAAATACCTTAAGAATTCCAATACCAGAATATTAATTTACTTGAAAACGAACACGACAAGAACTCTTACAAACCAAACAACCATAAGGACTCATCCATACCAACAGTCTTAGAACCAAACCAAAAAGTATCGTCACCTTTAGACAAAGGAAAACAATCAAAACGCCGAACGGAGAACATAGAACACCAGTTCTATGATAACACCCTAGAATACCAACACGAGCGTTGGATATCTCAACGAACAACGAGCTAACGAACCAACTTAAGAATCGCGACGACAATACCAACAGGTATCCGATGTATCCGCAAATGATAGATGAAAGGGAACCTTACCATCTACGCAACCCAACCTAATATAATCGCCTGATCGGTTAAGAGAGGAATTCTCTAACCACACAACCATCCCCAACAGGATCTCAAACTCACATCTCCACTACAATTCTGAATTACAACTATCCCGAACGTCCATCCTACAAATACATACAGCAACAAGATCAATGCAATCAAAGTCACAAGTCCACGTGTGTGTTGCCTTTATAATTATGTTCGCGACCATAATTATAATTGCACCTTTTTCACATGTGTACTTACTTCCAAGACCATACATCTCAATGATAACACACATCTAACACATAGCACTTAATAATAACCCAAATATAACTCAAACATGATAATCCATCTAACGAACCATAAAATCCCAATCGACCAGACGAAATAGAAGTCACATCGTGACCCAAAATATAAAAGCAATCCTCGATTATAGCAACGCATTGAGGTAGAAAACGAAATAAACTTATGTTGGGCCTCGCTTGGGTTTGACTTTTCTCTCTCAAAAGTCACCCAACTCTACGGGTCTAGTGAGGTAAACAATCTCCCAACGATATCTCCTAGGGGTATAGGAAGACATGACTAAAACAATAACAAAGGGGTATATACTATTAGATTCCCATAATGAAAAAGTATATATTTCATATTATATAGTAGTAATTCAAAATAGAAAAAAAATTCAAAGCTTTTAGGTAGCGGGAACATACGATATATACGTACACAAACACGTATGCCCTAAAATGCAACTATATGAGGGACCCTTAAGCTATATTTTAGGCTCAACCATCTAGTTCTCTATAATCAAAGGCTCTGATACCAATTTGTCACACCCCACCAAGGCGGAAACGCAAGGCGTAAACAAGAATGGATATCATCACAACACATGGTGTCTATATAAAGAATACTAAAATGAAAACTAAAGTAAAGCAAAGACACAAAGTGTCACAACAATACCCAAAACCTAATGGTGTCTTTATTAATGAGAAATAGGTCTCGTCAATAAATGAGATGCAAAAACATAATCCAAACAATTAATGCAAACGCATTTATTCAAACAGAAAGCATAAATAAACTCCAAGCATCCTACGGTCTCTTCTAGCCACTTTGCTCTATCTTAGCACCATTAAGCTCACCTTAAAATGATGCTTAAAATGTCAACATTAAGTTGAGCGAGAATCATAGGTTTACGACATACAATAATATCCAAAAACTTTCAATTAGCTGCTGCAATTACCAAAACAATTCATGGCAACAAATAACAACAACGGGACAGAACGTGCCCACGATCCACAATCATACCAACTACATATGTGCGCTACATGGCCTCATATTAGCTTATGCAGTCTTACCACTGTCACACCTCGTTTTGCATATTGGGATCCACAATACCAAACATATCATATCATAACACAACGGGACAGAACGTGCCCACAATCCAATACACATAACTACAACAAGCTTAAAAACATTTTAACACGACAACAAGCATCATTTTCACCCCAAAATAACATGAGAAAAAGGGGCTATGAAACTCACTATTGGGTAACATATTGTAAAAGACTTACTACTGGTAGTATAACAGTTAAGTCTGGTAGTATTAGTTAGTTCTGCCAAGTATTATGTTAAATCTGGCAGTACTAATATTAGTAAGTTAAGTCTGGCAGTACTATAGTTAGTAACTGAGTCCCAGTTTTTAGTAAAGTTCTTTATGTAACAGAATAGTGATAATAGTTTATCTTAGGAAGATATCTTATGGAAAGGAAATGCATTTATCCTTTCACGTGACCGATTGTAAAGCCCATAGGGTATCCTTTTTTGTTTTGGGGGGTTTAAAAAATAAAAAGGAACCCTACGGCATAATGTTTAGTATGAGATTAAAATAGAATTCTAATAAAAATTAATAGCAAATAGCAAAGTTTTACATTGTGTTCTTCTTAGTACTTGTGTTAAGATTCCGCATTAGCACATAGTATTCATAGTCATTGTCTATCATATAGTTGATTTGGATTTATCCAAGTTAGCTATTGTCTTATAAAAGGCTAAACAGATCCAAGACTTTGGACCTACAAGTGGTATCAGAGCCTCTAGAGGGACTCTAAATAAGAAGAATCACAAGAACACAAACAATCACTTTCAGATCTAGAAAAATGTCTCAACCTGCTAATGATGATTACTCTCAACATCTTAGTGATGATGAAGCATCATACCATGAAGATGCATCAAACAATGGTACTGCAACCAATAAACCAAAACAACAACAACAACAACTCACTCCTACAACAACCACTACTTCAAATATCAAACTCCTAATTTTGAAGAAGGAGGAATATGGTATATGGGCTATGGAGATAGAGCATTACCTTGAATATATTGATAATGATGTTTGGAAGGTAATTTAGAATGGAAATTTAAAGAAGAGAATCTCATAGGAAAAGATGGTGTTGTTAGCAAACTTCCACCAGTATCTGCTGCAGAAATTCATGTTGTTGAAAAGGAGAGGAACGCTAGAACTATCTTACTTATGGCAATTCCCAAGGAACATCTAAGAAGATTTCATGGAATGGATGATGTTAAAGAGATTTAGGAAGCCATCAGGACTAGGTTTGGAGGTAAAATTCAAAGAAGATACAGAAAGTTGTTCTAAAATAACAGTTTGAGGCATTTTCTATATCCAGTTTAGAAGGGTTGGAAAAAGGATATGACAGGTTCCAACAACTACTCTCATAGTTGGAAGCCCATGGTGCTAGAAGTTCAACAAAGAAGCAAATCACTAAGATAAGTTTTCCATCCAAATCATTGTCGCCTAGCTTGGTCAAATCTGGCAATAACAATGAGAACCAAACCAGATGTTGACACTTTGTCCATTGATGACTTGTATAATAACCTTAGAGTTTTTAAGCAAGAACTCACAAGTACCTCAAAATCATCTGCAAGTGCTCAAAATGTTGCTTTTGTTTCACACAGCAAGAGCAGTACTAACAAGGTTAAGTCTGGTCATATTGGTGCCTACAGTACTTATACTCCTACTTCTTCAAACAATATTCAAGAAAGAGAAGTTCCTGTTGGTTTTACTGATGAAGTTATTTATTTACTCTTTGCCAAACAATATGAAGATTTGGACTTGCTTCATAAAGACCTAGAACAGATTGATGATGTGGACATTGAAGAGATGGACATAAACTGGCAGATAGCAATGATTGCTATTCGAATGAAGAACTTTTATAAGAAGACTGGAAGGAGAGTCAGGATTGATGGAAACAAACCTATTGGCTTTGACAAAAGATGCTTGAATGTTTCAAATGTCACAACACTGGTCATTTTGCTAGAGAATGCCCATCCAAGGGGATAAATGATGGAAAGAAAAGAAACTCTTTTTATCAAGATCAAGGATCTGGAAAGAAAGAGCAGTATCAGAACTATTTGCTGACTATAGATGATGGTGTTGTCAATTGGGGAGAACATACAGTAGAGGAAGAAGAGACAAATCATGCACTCATGGCAATCAGCTCAAATACTGAGGTATCATTATGTTCTAAAACTTGCATTGATTCATATAATAAGCTTAAAACACTGTGTGATGAACAAATGAATCAGTTAGGTGAACAAGAAGTAAAAATACTTGCCTATACTCTAGCTGTTAAGAAATTAGAAGCTCAAATTGTTACTTTTCAAAAGCAGCAATTATCTCTAAATGAACAGCTTACATTTCAAGCAAATGAAATATATGCAAAAGATGAAAAGCTTAAAAGATATAGGAGAATAGGAATGAAAGCTGTAAAAGAAAAGGAACAATTGCAGAAAACAGTAGATTCATGGAAAAATTCTTCTAAAAACCTTTGGAAATAGTTGATTCAGTATACTTTCAAATAGTAAAGATTATCTTAGGATATGAAATACAATCAAACAAAGAGGTTTTAAGCTATGAGGAAGAAATGAATCGTACTGTGTTTCAGTGTACAGAAAAAGATTTTCTTAACAAACCTTTATACAGTAGATTTTCAAAGACTGATAATTTCAAAGGAGTTCCACATCCATTAACTAGAGACTATACTCCTAAACCATAAGAGAAAATTGATGATTCTTTGTATGTTTATGTTAAAAAGGGACCTCAAAAGCCTGAAATTAGTGACTCAGATGACAACTCCACTAAGCATTCTACCTGTCAATCAAATGACAGTGAAGGATCTTTTGGAAATCCCTCTGAGCACTCTTCTGAGTCTGAATCAGAAAGTATAAGCGTACCTAATGAGATGTCTGCGTCTAAGTCAGTTATCACTAATGAAAAAGTTGTGTCTGAATCAAAAGAAGTTGAACCTAGTTGTGCAACACACGTAAAAACTCCTAGGCAACAAATGAAAAATCAAGGGACATCTGAAGTTAAAGGAAAGAATTGGAATAAAATGATGGAAAGAGAACTAGGAGAAGGTTACTCTTTCATCAAGAAAAAGTGTTTTGTTTGTGGCAGCCTAAGTCATTTGATCAAAGATTGTGACTATTATGAAAAGAAAATGGCAAGAGAGGCTGAGTTTAAGAAACAAAGGGTTTTTATAATCTTGTAACAGGGTGTGCAAAAACCAGCATGGAATAATGCAAACTGAAGGGATAATCATGCTAATCATTTGTTCTAAATAGTACAACTGAATGCTGGTAGGCCAAACATTAATTCTGTTAGGCCTAATATTAATACTGGTAGGACAAATGTTAATTCTGTTAGGCCTAATATTAATTCTGTTAGGCCTAATATTAATTCTGTTAGGCAAAATGTTAATTCTGTCAGGACTAATATTAATACTGTTAGATCCAAACAACCAGTACCTACCAATAACACAAACAGTTTTAGTCCTGTAAGACCCCAGGTGAATAAGTTTAATCAAAGAAGTCATTTTTCAAAATCACATTCACCTGTGAGAAGACCCATTGTTAGAAATACAGCAAGAATGACTTATTCTCATGCTGTAAAGGGAAATTGGGGCACTGCTGTTAAGACCTCAGTAGGTTATAATTGGAGGAGACCAAGGACAAAATCCAATTATAATAGTGGATCCAATCTTGTTAGAACTGTAAATGTTAAAGGACCACAAGGAAGACCCAAGCCTGAAAAGGCCTGGGTCCCTAAGATAAACTAATTTCTCTTTTTCATGTGCAGGATCATCCACTCAAGAACCTGGAGGATAGAGGTATATTTGATAGTGGATGCTCAGGGCACATGACTGGTAACAAGGATCACCTGGATGATTTTGAAGAATGCAAAGGGGGATCTGTTACCTTTGGAGGTAGCAAAGGCTACATTACTAGTAAAGGTAGAATAAGAGTTGGTAATTTAGATTTTGATAGTGTGTCTTTTGTAAAAGAACTTGGGCATTTTAATCTTTTCTCAATATCACAAATATGTGATAAGAAGCACAAGGTTCTTTTTACTGAGACTGAATATTTTGTTGTATCTCCTGACTTTAAGATGCCTGATGAAAATCAGATACTTTTTAATGTCCCTAGGCAAAATAATTTGTACAGTTTTGATATGAAGACACCTGGTCTCACAAAAAATTATGCTTGTTTGATTGCAAAAGCCACATCTGATGAATCTAAATTGTGGCACAGGAGGTTAGGTCATATAAATTTTAAAAACCTAAACAAACTTGTAAAGGGAAACCTTGTAAGAGGTCTACCGTCCAAGGTTTTCAGAAATGACCATACATGTGTTGCCTGCCAAAAAGGTAAGCAACACAAGGCCTCCTGTAAGGCAAGATTAGAAAGAACAATCACCGAGCCATTACACACCTTGCATATGGATCTTTTTGGACCTACTTCTGTAAAAAGCATTAATCATGCAAGTTATTTCCTCGTAATTATTGATGATTGTACCAGATTTAGTTGGGTATTCTTCTTGGCTACTAATGATGAAACTAGTGGCATCCTTCAGAACTTCATTAGACAAATTGAAAACCAGCTTAATCACAGGGTTATAATCATTAGATCAGATAATGGAACTGAATTTAAGAATAGGGATATGCTTGAATTTTGTGAGAACAAGGGAATAAAACAAGAGTATAGCAACGCCAGAACTTTACAGTAGAATGGAGTTGCTAAAAGAATGGACTGGACCCTAATTGAGGCAACTAAGACTATGCTAGCAGACTCACTTTTACCAACTACTTTTTGGGCAGAATCAGTTAGTACTGCTTGCTATATCTTTAATAGGGTAAGAGTGACTAAACCTCAAAACAAAACTCCTTATGAGCTTTTGTTTGGCCACAAACCAATTATTAGCTACATAAGACCTTTTGGGTGCCATGTTACCATTTTAGATACTCTAAGTATGCTTGGAAAGTTTGATGGAAAGTGTGATGAAGGTTTCTTAGTTGGTTACTCACTAAATAGCAAAGCCTTTAGGGTATATAATTTAGTAACCAAAAAGGTAGAAGTAAATTTGCATGTACAATTTCTTGAGGAAAAACCTAATGTGGAAGGAGTAGGTTATAGATGGATGTTTGATATTGATTATCTGATTCTATAAACTATATTCTCGTGTCTTTAGAGAATCAAACTAACCCACATGCATGTACTTTAGAAGTGACTAACAGTGCAGGTACTCTACAAACTCCTAATGCAAATGCTTCTGAGGAAGAAGATGAGGCTGAGGAGCTTATTGTTGTGCCTACAGTAGCCAAGCATACTGCAACAAAAGTTGGACCAAGGAAGTCTTCTACTAATTCAAAGGCAGAGGAGTCTTTGACAGAGCTTCAAAACCTTAAAACACAAGAGAAGGGGGCTTATCCTACAAGCATTTCAAACGATACTCCTAAAATTCTAGCTTTTAGAAGAGAATTGGATGAACTTGCTCAAAAGCATTTAAGGGAAGTACCTAAGAACAAAGCTACCAGTACTACTTCAGTTAATTCTGGTAGTGGCCTAGTTAATACTCAACATGCTGATCAAGATGATTCAGATATGCCAGAGCTCATAATTTTTACCAAGCCTCAGAAAGGGATTTTTAATGAGGCTTTTTATGATGATGATCGTATGGTCCATGATTTCAACAACTTACCAACAGAAGTAGCTGTTAGTCCCATTCCTACTCTTAGGATTCACAACATTCACCTACAAAGTCAAATACTTGGTGATCCTAAATCTGTGCAAACTAGAAGCAGAGTGCAGCAACATTCAGGAGCATATGCACTTGTAAGTGATGTTCAAAAGCAGCAAAGGAACAATCACAAAGATCAACATCATTGTTTGTTTGCCTGCTTCTTATCTCAGGAGGAACCTAAAAATATTTCTGAAGCTCTAACAGATAACAGTTGGGTTGAAGCTATTCAAGAGGAGTTGTTACAGTTTAGGCTGTAACAGGTATGGATTCTAGTAGATCTACCTCATATTATAGTAGGGTAGGGGGGGGGGGGGGAGTCTACCCTCATGAGCAAAGGTATTGGAACAAAATGGGTATACCGAAACAAAAGGGATAAAAGAGGAGTAGTTGAGGGCGGGGGGGGGGGGGGGAGAGGAATAGAGGGCATAACTAGAGTGTGCCCAAGGTCATAGGACAGGAAGAGGATATTGACTATAATGATGTTTTTTGCTCATGTGGCAATAAATAGAACATATCAGGGTTATTTTAGCCTTTGCCTCTTATATGGGGTTCATATTATAACCAAATGGATGTTAAAAGTTGCATCTTTTTGTATGGCACTATAGATGATAGAGGTCTAAGTTCTCACCTCTTTGTTTTTGTTGATTCCTGATCTCATCCATTAAGAATGTGTTATAAAGGTTGTTAAAGCTTTAAATGGACTGACATCAAGCTCCTAGAGCTTGGTAATGCTACGCTATCAACATTTCTATTAGAGAAACTGGATACAATAAGGGGTATATTGACAAAGAATTTGTTTATTAATAAGGACAAGGAAGGATATCATGACGGTTCAAGTGAGTGTAGATGAATCATTTTTTTTGGCTCTACTCAGAAAGTCTTTGTTGTTATGAAGTTTGATGCATTGATGAAAGGCAGAATTTCAAATGAGTTCTAATAGTTGAACCATATTTCCCCTACCTTTGGATTGCAATCAAGTAAAAGACAGATGAAATTTTATTTCTCGAAGACAAGTATGTTTTGCAGACATCCTAAGAAAAAACGTTTTTGACCGGTGTGGTGGGTGGGGGGGGGCAAAGAGTGTATAAAACAAGCAATATACACTCAAATCATGACAGACCCAAGATCGGACCAGATCTGACCAAACATAGATGAGAATCGACCGGATGAAGTGCGATGCTACAACCTCCATCATCATACATGACATCCATAGACAAAGATATCTACTGTTGGTGGTGGGGTGGGGGGGGGGGGGGGGGGGTGGGGGGGGTAGTAACACATGTTAATTATAGACTCTGAGCACGTACTAAGCGACCATGAAATAATACATGTATAAAAATGTCAACTGCTTGTTCCCTCGTTTCACAGGGTTACGCTCACTACTACGGGGGGGGTATCCCAAGACTTCATCAACGACCTTAATGGCTAAGAAGAGATCTTTAAGCACTTTAAGTGCAAACCCAATTTGTGTGCTTATGGTATTCGATGAGTCGCCCCAATACACAATCATTATACCCGGGGCGGGGGTGTAAGATGAGGCGGGGCACGTTATGGAAGTGGGGAATAAAATGGGGCGGGGGGGTATTATATGAGCAGGATATGTTGGGAAAATATGTTTGAGGGGGAGTTTTTTGTGGGTTGTGCAGTATAAGATTGAAAACGAGCAAAAAGGGTAGTTACTGGGATTCATTATTCGATCAGAGTGCTTAACATTCCAAAATCAAGATGAAGACGTAATATTTTCCCTACCATGCCATTAGAAAGGGCAACGGAAAAACAATTCACATATCTAATCGATGCCCTCGCCCCTTCGAGAGATGTTTTCTTTAGGCCATCGCTATGACTTCAATTATGGGGCCAGAACTCAGACCCATAGCATATAATACACAAGCAAACATGAAATCGTCAAAAGGCAACAACAAAATATAAACAACACCAAAATGTGTCAAATCTGAAATCTGTTCTTGACAAGATATCAGCAAGTGACATACACCACTGACTCGGATGGGCGGGGGGGGACAAGTCAGAACACAAAATAATAAAACTTAAAGCATCATCCACGTGCATAAGTCGCACATAGTTAATGCTAGAGAACTTAGCGTTATATAACATTCGTCAGACCATCTGAAAGCACGAGTAATATTTTCTTTATTATACTAGTAATATATAATCACATACTACTCACTACAATCATGATAATGCAAGACCAAATGAATCTAAGAAGGACCGAGAAGCTATGCAGATATCAACAATGAAAGCAAAGCGAAAGTTACCCACTTACAGTAAGTCAGACATAGTCACACCAAGAACCATCAGACTAAAGAGATCAAATTACAACGACATCACAGTAACTTATTCTATCGCGATCCAAAACAGCTACTCAACGTACAATCTAGCTACAACCCAATAAACTGGATTGACAATCAATCGAAAATCAACCAAATTCAACCAGCTTGCCACTCATAAAAACACACTCAGTCACTAGGGTCCCTCATTTGTTAGCTAGTAATTTAGTTTTTTTTTAAGTTTAGTTTTTTTAGCTAGGTTAGTATTTGTAAAAAGCTATTTCACAAGCTTATACTTATTTTTGTAATAAAATTTGTTCCAAGCTTATTTGCACTTTCTATTTGGGCGTGTAGGTTGTGTATTTGGGATTGTTAGGGGGGGGGGAGGGGGGGGGTAGGGGATCTTATTAGTCTCTTTTTAAAAAATGTTTATTACTCATTATCTTCTTAATATTTATTTCTACATTATTAGATATGTAAGATTAGACTATTTACTAACATCTAATCGGCAGCTTATTGCTACACACATACTACACACTCTATCTGTAATACATACACTCAATTTAAGACTATAATTGGTAAACGACATGTGTTCTTCAATGCTATATCATCATCAGATTATACACTCCTTTTTCAACATACTTCACTTTACGAACAACTAATAAGCTTAAACCAAGGAACTTAATTACCTCAACAAAGCATTAATTGACCACTGAGCTATTATCAGAAAGCATAACAGCGAAATAAATAAGCTATATATTTATATATACTCTCTATTTATCAAATATACTTCGAACACTAATGTTCATTTCCGATATATTCACAAAGACTCTAAACTAAGAACTCTTCTATCAGGTCAACAATTCAGGACAAAGACCAATATTCTGTACATCATTAATATCATTAGATATAATTCATTCATCGTCTTTTTAATCATACATCAGTTCCTTTTAATACTAGAATATACTACTATTCTAGCAAAATTCACATATTTAGTATCACAAAACAATACACCACAAACAAAGAAACTTTCACGACAATCAACCGCTCAGATTTACAAACTTGAAACGATAACATGCCATTCTACAAACTCACACAAAAAAACAGCACGACGAGAAACGACACAGCGGAAAGCGTTTTGATACTTCTTTGAGTAAAAACGGATTACGTATCATAAAGCAAACACCGAACGGAAATACTATACTATATTATAATTGATATTCTCCTTATATATTATATATTATATATAGTGTGTTCGACGTGACAATTTATTGCATGCCATTCCTGGGAAAGGTTTAATCGATTTTACCGGTGATTGTTTCGTGTTCGAGCCTTGAAGAATCCCTATCGTTTCTTCGGAAGAGTATATTTTCGTTCTTAGTAAAAATAATAAAATCCCAAAAGATGGAATCTTTGTTCTTCGGTATTTTTAGAGAAGTTAATTTTATATTAGATTTTGAGAGAGAGAGGATATAATTAAAGGGGAGGAAGGGGGAGGGAGAAGTCCAAAAAATGAGTTTTATGGGGGCAATGGGATTTGTGATGGTATAGTGGTGAGGAAATTGGTAATTTAGTATAGGGGGGGGGGGGGGGGCGGTGCTGGGGTTTTAAGAGTTTTCTTCTTTACTTTTATTTCTTTTCTAAATGTTTTATTTTCAAATCTAAAAATATTCCCTTTTACCTTCTATCCGTTTAAATTCCTTTTCTTAACCTCTATATTTGAGTTAATTCTTATGACCTTGAAGAGGAGGGGGGGAGGGGGGGGGGGGTGGGGGGGTGGGGGTGGGGTGATGATGAAGGGGTTAGTAATAAAAGAGGAGATGGTTTTGATGTAGGTGGGTTGTGATAGTGGGTGAGAGGGAGTGGTTGTTTTGGTTTTATTTGTGGTGGGTTGGATATTTTAAGTTGTGAACATAAAGAAAATGTTATTTCAAAAGTTTTAAATTAATTAATTCTAGCCATAAATTCTATTGGTGATGTATAGAACGGTTACCTAACTGTAACATGGTCAAAAACACTTTGACCTTAGGGCTAAACAACACTAGACGTCTACATCACACATATAGGATACACACACACATTTTGGGTGCACACCTAAACAATGTCTATGGATCTCTTTATATAGAGAGTCCATAAGACTTACAAAGGAAATCTATTTGTATTAGGAAACTAATAAATCAACATTAACTTTAGTTTGACTAATCTATTAGGAAACTAATAAATCAGCATTAACTTTAGTTTGACTAATCTATTAGGAAACTAATAAATCAGCATTAACTTCAGTTTGACTAATCTATTAGGAAACTAAATCAACATTAACTTCAAGTTGTAACTTATCTTCAATCAACATTAAACATGATCTTTATCTTTTTAAGCAAGTCTTCTAGAATCTTCCATCTTTTAGAATTACAATATGTCAATTTAGATCCTCTTGTTTCATTCTTTTTGTATCATTGTTTTTGTATCATCAAATCAATAATTCCTAACAATCTTCCCCTATTTGATGATGACAAAAAAAAACACCAGAACTTTATTCCAAGATGATCCATATAGCTGATCTTACACAAGCTTTGGTCATCAAACTTAAGCACTTGAACATCTTCAAATCTTCAATGAATGAAACAAATTCTAATCCTCCCCTTAACTTAAGATTTCCTTTGAATTCCATGCCATGCCACCACACTTAATAAGTTGCAAATCATATCATCTCTGTAACATCTTCCCCTTTTTGTCATTATCCATTAGGGGACTGTAAACATATGAAACTTTGATCTTTTACAAGCACAAACCATATATTACACTTCTAAACCAAAAAAGATTCGCAATATTCTCCAATTACCCAACCCTCCATGACGCTTAATAAGAATAATGAATCTGTAAGCAGTAAAACTTAAAACAAGCAGTAGTTAGATAATTACTTAGCAGTAGTTAATAATCAAACCTTCCCCCAATTAATGGGGCGTAGGGGGGGTATAGGAGTTAAACACTACCCACTTATATATTGCGTTCCCTTGACAACGCACCCCCGGGGGGGGGGGGGGGGGGGGGGGGGAAAACACCAAGTTTGGTGAAACGTCTAGTTGATCCGAAGTTGGGTAGGTGGGAGGGGGGGGGGGGGGTAGGTGGGCGTACACCATTATGAAGGGGTAAGTTGATCTATAATATTAAGGATAGAATTAATGGTTGTAAATTCATACATCACATCTCTATCAAAAGAAATAATGACAAGCATTAAAGGTGAAAAATGAACTAACAGTAAATGAATCATTACCAACAGTAGTAACAATGAGAGCATCACTAATGGTTAGCATATAACGAATACACTAGCAGTATTAACCTACTAACTAGCAATAATTTAACTTTTGACAAGAAAGAGCAGAATAACCCATGTAATTGGAAGCAGTAGTATCTTACCTAATCAGCAGTAAACATGATAATCCACTTTAATAAAAACTCCAATCACCATCGGATGACGCACTCAAACACCAAGTCTCCTTACTGTAAACTCATGTCATGTGCTTTCAACTAATCTTATAAGGCTCGATGTAGTCCAGATGATAAACAGAATGAATATCATAAAAGCTATATCGGAATTAGGGTTTAGGATGAAACCATAATATTACAAAATTCATACAGTACCGGAATTTGAAGAGAATAAGAAAAACGAACCCTTTTACTTTAAAAACCCTGTAGATCCTACGATCAAGAGCCACCAGGCTCATGATACCATTTGTTGAATCCCAAGCCATTGATGATTCTATTACATGTAAAGGATATATGTTACCTTGGATAAATCACAAAAAAAACAATAGTCGAGACTTTGTTTGTAATCAAAGTGAATTCGGAATCTAACTAGCACTTCAAATACTCAGAATTATTATTTCAATATGAACAATAACTACAACAATGAATACAATGAAGTAAAACACAACTGCATCAAATTATTAGATGCTAATAATACGAGTACTTGCTTGCTTAGTACTAAGTGGTATTAACACCTTTGAAGCTATAGTTCTTTTTCTCTAATATATATATCTATCTCGTTAAGTGTAATAAAAACCTTAACCTACGGATCTTCCTTCTTATACACTACAAGGAGTTCTTTACAAGTATAACACCCGGATACTAATCTATTAGGATCAAATTACAATATAAATCATAATACAAATCTCCTAAAAATAAATAAGATATACATTCCATACTTTATCTCTTTGAGCATCCTTATCTCCAATGCTCAATCAAGCATCTTAACCACACAGTACTAATTACACTTTTCTCTAAGCAGTAATTAACTAACCACTTGGCAGTACTAAATTTTGTATAGGCATACTAACTCCATTAGTACTGGTAAGTTATAAAACCTTAGGCAGGTATTAACTCTTGATGAGATTTATTCCTAAATGGAGCTTTGTAACAAAGCTGCAACTTTTTTGTGCCTGTTCAAAAAGGAGGTCCTTGAAGACACAAGATTCTAGTTCCTGAACACCCTCAAATTGAGAGCAACTTATCTGTGAGAATTTTTCCGGTTTGATGGTCTAAATTGCTGATCCCCTTGCATAAAATATTCATCTATCTCTTGTGCTCCGATTGCCATTCAAACACAATTAGGTTTTTTTAATGAAGGTTGGTATACACTTCATGATGAAAAAAGAAATTCTAAACACTTCTGAGTCCATCCAATCACCAACACTAAACTTGTTAGGCACTCAAGAGCCATTCGTCTTCAAACAAGACCCCGGTGAAAATTCATCGCAAAGTCCTCCACAAATTAACCACAATTGTTGTTACAAAGTTGGCGGTATTTTGTTGATGATATACTTTTGTCAACGGATGTACTTGCAAGTCTTGTGGGAACAGGTGCTACGAACTAGGTTATAATTGTCACCAAAAGCTCCGATTATCTCTAATTCAGAACAATGCAATCAAACCATTAATGATCTCCACAGACTTTGCCAAGTGTTCATCCGACATACAATTCTGGAGATGAGAATTCATTCACTTATGATTCCAAACCTTAATGTCCAATGATTCCCTAAACGTTATTTCACCCAACCATTCCACAACCTTCTATGATTCTTGTGAATTTTTGCGGGAACAATGACTATGTTATCGTCACTATTTTATACAATCAAGTTTCGTTAATCTATCATCCCGAAATCGTAGTTACAATCAAGACCTTTAATTTCCCGCAATATTTTCATGAAATTTCAACAACAATAATAATTGTTTAGTGGAAAATTGCGAGGCCTCAGGAACACTTTTTCAATGTCAACCAATAAAAGAAATGATAATGTAGTGAAGCAAACTCTTGCTATGATATTAATTCTCTTCGGCTATGACCAAACTCAACACCCACAATATCCCATCATCCTCCAAATCTTCAATTTTTAAACTGACCTTCTTAATTCTCAAAACAAGCTTATGGAGCAAATGACATCCATATGTGATATGGTTGGTCAAATTATGCATCTTCCTAATGTCAATAATTAGTTTCTTGATCAAGAAATGATGTGATCACCAAAATAATCCATATGACTCATCATCTCAACAAGAGACCACTAAAGTATTAACTCTATCAACTGAGGAACAAATCCCTTTGACGTATAATCCACTCTCATGAATAGTTTATCCATGAATGAATACCCAAAATGAACTTTTATAGCCAACTGTTATGGAATAGTGTTTTGGACAAATCAAAATACCACTAAGTATATACCATTACAATACTATATATCTCGAGTCTAAGGATAAAAGACTTTAGCCACGTAGAACAACTCCCAATATCACGAAATTTCCATGTGTCTGAACATTTCTTTAGCGCCGGGTCCTCATCCAACATCATTCGACTATGAACGCTCATATAGACCGCATGTCAACCAAATCTTACCTTATAAATAGTCTATGCTTATATCATTCCTACAATATAAACAAACTCGACTATGAAGTTTTAATAAATTTTGGATACACTTTTATTAGTATTACACGTAAACAACATTATTCCGAATTTTAAACATGAAAATTTAGAACACATAAATTAATAATGGAATAAAACACATAATTCATTAACTAATTTATGCTTCTGATGTTCCCATAACCAGTATCAATTTAATGATAAAATGTTTTAGAGACTTTAAAAGACTTATCTTTAAAACACAATTTAAAATAGTGTTTTATCATGAACTGATCTTTCCCTTTGTCTTACATTTTATCAATTTGTGAATATTTAAGAATGCAACACATCCTATTCTTAAATGCATGCTAAGACACATTATACACTATAACAACCTTGCTTCCTCTTGCCATATCTGATGGTCTTCTTTCTCATTCGACAATGAAATACCATACTGCTAGATTAAAATCTACGTAGAAAGTGGCAAACAACTTAAACATCATCGTACAAACAACATATCTTATACATACTATATTTATATTATTGCTACATCATTATACTTAACAGTGGTAGAACTTTCTTCTGACATACTTAATTTCCAACTATTTAAACAACTGTTTTGACTAAACTTGAACATCCTGATTTCTATAAGACTACCAAAGTAAACTGAAACGACCTAAATTAGAAACATATTACCTCTTAAGATTGCAGAGAGCCCCCCAATAATTTGACATAAAGCTCACACCTTTAAATTTCGGATTACTTGTAACATTTAAAGACTCTCTGATTTCTAGAATGATTTATATCTCATGTTAGGAATTATTGTAAACAGATTTAATTCATGGTACTTATAGAGTAAGCTGTCTGGCAGACATATTTAATGTTCATGCCATACTTTAAGTATAAGTCTGTGGTCGTAGCGATAGCTCGTAGCTGAGGTAGTACTGGTCCTTATCTAATAAGTATGTTTTATGTAACAAAATATTTATATTAGTTTCTTGAGCCCATATCTTAGAAATGATATGCATTAATTCCTTTTTCTTACCGCGTTTGTAAACCCCATTAGGGCGTTTCCTTGTGTATAAAAGGAACCCGTACAGGCAATAGTGTTTGACACATAGTAACCCTAATAGAAGATCAATAGAAAATTCTTATACAAAGTTTTTACAATATTGTGGTCTTCTTTATATACTTAGTAGTTAATGATTCCCGCATTATGCACAATATATTTCATAGTTATATGCTCTCATATAGCGTTGTATTTGGATTTATTTCAAGTTAGCTAATTGTCTTGCAAAAGGCTAAAACAGATCCAAGACTGTTGGACCTACAATGGGTATCATGAGCCCTCTAGGATTGTGACATCTGAGTATAGAAGAATCACAAACAGGATACACAAACAATCACTTTCATTAGAGCTTAAAAAAGTGTATCAAACTGCTAATCTAGATTTCTCGCAACATTTTAGTGTGATGAAGGCATCATACCATGAAGATGCATCCGACAATAGGTAACTATAATATTCGCTACCAATATACATGTAACAACAACAACAAATCATTCCAACAAAACCACTATCTCACTTTCAAAACTCCCGATATCTGAAGAAAGAGGATATGATATAAAGTGCAATGGCTAAGATAGGAGCATTATGCAGTTTAATATATGGACAATAGATGTTGGAAGTAAGTCTAAAGAATGGAAATTCAAAAAGAATCTCAACAACTGAAAAGATGGTGATTGTTAAGTACTTCCTAACCAGTATCTGCCTCATGAAATTTCATTTGTTTGAAAATGGAAAAGGAAGCAAGAACACATTTTACTATATGGCCATTCCCATAGAACATCTTGAGAAGTATTTCATGAAAACTGGACGATGCAAAAGAAAATTTCGGAAGCCATAAGTGACTAGGTTTGTGGTAGATGCAAATTCATAAAGAAGATGCAGAAAACTTGTTTTAAAAGCAACAGTAATTTTTTTGAATCAATTTACTATATCAAGTTCAGAAAAGGGTTAGAAAAGGGATATGAATATTCCAACAACTACCCTCACTAGTTGGAACTCATGGTGCTGAAGTAAGTCCACTGAGGATTGCAAATAACAAGTTTCTCAGAATCTTTGCCCCCAGCTTGGTCAAAATCTGCAAATTACTATGATAACCAAACTAATGTTTGACACTTTAAACCATTGATGACTTGTATAATAACCATAAGGTTTTTTGAGGCAGGAACTCATTAAGGTTACCCACAAAATCATGCTGCAAGTGCTCAAAAAATGTTGCTTTCGTTTCAATACAAGCAAGAGCAAGCACAATACAAGGTTTTAAGTCTTGTCATTACTGGAGCCTACAGTACTTATACCCTCTACTTCTTCAGAAACAAATTCCAGAAAGAGAAGTTACCTGCTGGTATTGCTGAAGAAGTTATTTTAATCCACTCTTTCTGCCAAACAATCCAGAAATTTGGACTTGCTTTCATGAAGGCCTATTAACAAATTGATGATATGGACATTGAAGAGATGACATAAACTGGCAGATATTTGCAATGAATGCTATTCGACAGAAGAAGTTCTACAAGAAGACTGGGATGGGCATAGTCCGGGGACTGTATGGAAATCAAACCCATTGGTTTTGACAAAAAGAAGCTTGAATGTTTCAATTGTCACAACACTGGTCATAATTGCTAGGGAAATAGGTGCCATGCCAAGGGGTACAAAATGATGGAAAAAAAGTAGACTCTATTTATCAAGATCAAGGAGGCTAGAAGAAAGAGCAAGAATCAGAACTGTTACTGACTATGGATGATGGTGTTTGTCAATTTGGGAGAACAGTACAGAAGAAGAATTAGATACAAATCATGCACTCATGGGGCAATCAAGCTCAATTAATGAGTTATCATTATGTTTCTAAAACTTCATTATTCATATAAATAAAACTTAAAACAATGTGTGATGAACAAGAACACGATCAGTTTAGGTGAACAAGAAAGTAAAAAAATACTTGACCTATGAAGGAACTGTTAAGAAAAATTAGACAGCTCAAGTTGTTACTTTTTTAAAAGAAGCCAATTATCTTTAAAAGAACAGCTATACATTCAGGCAAATGAATTTTATGAAAAGATGAAAAGCTTAAAAAAGATATAAGGAAATAGGAATTGAAACTGTGAAAGAAAAGTGAACAATGCAGAAAACAGAAGATTCATGGAAGAATTCTTTCAAAAAACCTTTGAAATTAGTTTGATTCTGGTATAGTTCAACTAGTAAAGTTGTGCTTAGGGTATGAAATAAAACAAAACACGAGGTTTTAAGCTATGATGAATAAAAGAACATACTGTGTTTAATTGTACAGAAGAAGATTTTGTTGACAAACCTTTGTACAGTAGATTTTCAAAGACTGATAATTTTAAAGGAGTTCCACATCCCTTAACTGGGGACTATACTCCTCAACCACAACAGGAAATTGATGATTCTTTGTATGTTTAGGGTAAAAAGGGACCTCAAAAGCCTGAAACTAGTATCTCAGATGACAAATTCAATGAGAATTCGGTTACATCTAATGAAGAAGTCGTGTCTGTACCAAAACCAAAAGAAGTTGAACCTAGTTGTGTAACACATGTACAAACTCCTAAGCAACCAATGAAAAATCAAGGGACACCTAAAGTTAACGGAAAGAATTAGAATGAAATGCTGGAAAGAGAACTAGGAGAAGGTTACTCTTTCATCAAGAAAAGTGTTTTGTTTGTGGCAGCTTAAGTCATTTGATCAAAAATTATGACTTTTATGAAAAGAAAATGGCAAAAGAGGTTGAGCTTATGAAGAAACATAGGTCTTTTTTAATACTGGTAAGTATGTTTATAATTGGTGGCCAAAACCAGTATGGAACAATAAATACAAGGTAAACATGTAATTCACTTTTGTAGCCTAGACCAGTACAACTCATTGCTGTTAGGCAAAATGTTAATTCTGTTAGACCTAATGTTAATACTGGTAGGGCAAATGTTAATTCTGTTAGGCAAAATGTTAATTCTGTCAGGTCTAATGTTAATACTGGTGTTTTTTTTAATATTAATACTGGTTAAAGTTCAACAACACAATAAAATACTATTAAACTCAAAACATTTTAGTCTGTTAAGACCCCAGGTGAATAAGTTTAATCAAAGAAGTAATTTTTCAAAATCACATTCACCTGTGAGAAGACCCATTGTTAAAATACAAACAAAAATTTCCTTAAACCTCATGCTGTAAAGGGAAATTGGGGTTGGGTCAAACTGCATTAATACCTCAGCAGGTTATAATTGGGGGAAAACTAGACCAAACTCTAATTGTAATAGTGGATCTAATTTTATTCGAACTGTAAATTCTAAAGGACCACAAGGCAGACCCAAGCCTGAAAAGGCCTGGGTCCCTAAGAGAAACTAATCTCTCTTTTTCATGTGTAAGATCATCCACTCAAGAACATGGAGGACATAGGTATATTTGATAGTGGATGTTCAGGGCACATGACTGGTAACAAGGATCACCTGGATGATTTTAAAGAATGCAAAGGGGGATTTGTTACCTTTGGAGGTAGCAAAGGCTACATAACTGGTAAAGGCAAAATAAGAGTTGGTAATTTAGATTTTGATAGTGTGTCTTTTAGAAAAAACTTGGCACTTTTAATATCTTTTCTCAATTATCACAAATCTGTGATCAGCAGCACAAGGTTCTTTTTTCCCTGAACCTGAATGTCTGTGTTTTGTCTCCTGAGCATTAGAAATGCCTGAAGAAAATCAATACTTCTAAAGGTCCCTAGGTAACATAATATGTACAGTTTCGATATGAAACACCTACCTAGCTCCTCACAAAAGATTATGCTTGTTTTGATTGCAAAATCCACATCTGATGACTCTAAAATTGTGGCACATGAGGTTTAGGGTCATAAAATATTTTAATAATTTTTAAACAAACTTGTAAGAAAACTTGTAAGAGGTCTTACCTTCCAAGGTTTTCCAGAAATGACCATACAGTGTATTGGTCCTGCCAAAAAGGTAAGCAAACAGCAATGCCTCCTGTAAGGCAGATATTAGAGAAAGAACAATCACTGAGCCATTACACACCTAGCGATTATTGGTATCTTTTTGGACATTACTACTGTAAAAAGCATAATCATACAGCAAGTTATTGCCTTGGGTTAATTACTGGATGATTGTATCATGATTTAGTGTGTGTATTCTTCTTGCTACTAAGGATTAAACTAGTGGCATCTTCAGAACTTCATTAAACAAGTTGAAAACCAGCTTAATCACAAGGTTAAAATCATTAGATAAGATAATGGCACTGGAATTAAGAATAGGGGATAGTGCTTGAAATTTTTGTGGGAACAAGTGAACAAACAAGAGTATAGCAAAGCCAGAACTTCCACAACAAAATGAAGTTGCTAAAAGAAGACATAGACCCTAATTAGAGGCTTCTAGTGTACTATGCTAGCAGACTCACATACTACCAACTTACTTTTTGTGGCAGAAGCAGTTAGGAACTGCTTGCTATATCTTTGTGAATAGGTAAAGGGTGACAAAATCCTCAAAAGCAAAACTGCCTTATGAGCTTTTTTTTGCACAAAACAATGTTTTCGCTACAGTAAGACCTTTGGTGCCATGTACCATTATAGATACTCTAAGTGTGCTTGGCAAGATTTGATGTAACAGTGTGAATGAGGTTTCTTAGGTTGGTTTACTCACAAAATAGCAAAGCCTTTAGAGTATATAATTTAGTAACCAGAAAAGGTAGAAGTAAATCTGCAGTAAAATATTCGTTGAAGAAAAACCTAATGTAAAGGATTAGGAATAAAGAGAAGTTTGATGGTATGATTATCTAAAAAGATATCTATGAACTAATTAGTTTGTGCCTTTGGTACCGGTCAACTCATGGGGCGCGGAGCTTAAGGGTTTATTTAGCTAGACCGAATTTGATTATTTGCTTTAGCTAAATAAACCGGGTGGTATTCGTTTAATTGCGGGTCTTCAATTCGGTTCCATTTTCTATTCTTTTTCAATTAATTAGTGTAGCTTTAGTATAAAATGTTTTGCTTTGCTTATTTTAAACATTTAGATACGAGTAGTTTTACTTAGTTTGCTAAGTGATTAGTGAATTGGTAATTTATTGGGTTATTAAAAAAAGGTTTAAAAAATTAATAGTCATTAGAATTTTCCAATTTACATACGTCATTTACTTTTAATGCAATTTAAATACTTGTCATTTATTTTAAAAAGCATTCTACTTACTTGACATTAAGTATAACTTGAAAACTTGTTTATTAGAAGGTCTAAGGATTTAATTCGTTAAACTTAAGCCCGCACTAAAGGAACATTTCACGTCACTTAGCAAGCATATTTGTCATTTATATCTTTTAGACTAATTTTAGTTTAATCTTTTAGTTTTTAATATTAGAATTAATATTAGTTTAACTTTTAGTATAAAACCAATACTAAAAAAAAACTTTTATGACAATCAAGCTCGATTTACAACTTGAACGTAGATTTCCATTCACCTCTCGCCGAGGAAACGACCCGGAAGGTTTTTGATAATTGCTTTGGTAAAAAGCGTTTATCTAGAACCCGACGGAAATACAAATACTTATTATCTATAATTGAATCCTCCTTAAAATTTTATATATTAATATATAGTGAGATCGGACGAGATCAATTTTTGACGCCGTTACCACCAGGGGAGAGGTGTTAGCGATTTTTACCGGATTGTTCGTGTTCGAGGCCTTGAAATCCTTTTCTTTCACGAAAAAGTTTATTTTCGTTCTTATAAAAATATAAAAATCCAAAAATATTTTTCTTCTTATTTTTATTTTTATTTTTATTCTCTTTTAAAAATATTAAAAAAAAAATCCAAAAATATTTTTATTTCCATTTTATTTTCTTTTATATAAAAAATTTTATAAATACCAAAAATATTTTTCTTTCTTATTTTAATTTCTTTTCTTATGTACTATTTTCAAAATCTAAAAATTTTCCCCTTTACCTTCTTATCCATTTAATTCTTTTCTTAACCCTCTATATTGTTTAATTCTTATGGCGTTACTCGATCATCGTTTGAACCCCCTATTCTCGATTAAAGAATGCATGACTTGTGGAGCTTTGTACACTGCGGACTTTTGTTGTTCAAAAGGAGGTCTTGAAGACAAGATTCTTGTTCCTAAACCCCCTCAGAATTGTGCAACTTGTGGAGATCCGGTTGATGGTCTTTAAATATAAAAAATCCAAAAATATTTTTCTTCTTATTTTATTTTTTATTTTTCCTTTTCCTTTATAAAAAACCCAAAAATATTTTCCTTTTATCTTAAAAAAAAAATCCAAAAATATTTTTCTTTCTTATTTTTCCTTATGTATTATTTGAAAAATCTATAAATATTCTTCTCGATCCTCTTATTCGTTTAATTCTTATTCTCTTTACCCTCTTATTCGATTAATTCTTCGACATGTCTTCATTTTATCAACCTTGCTACGGGTGTGGAGAGCAATTTGTCGGTTCATTTTGTCCACGATGTAATCCGGATTCTTTCGATAATTCTCAATATTTTTCCGACCACCCTCCACAACTCCAGTTTGAGACTTACTTGTGTGAGTTATGTGGAAATAATGCTCATTATGGTTATGATTGTCCACCACAGTTCCCGTTTGTCTATGAACAGGAGCCGTGTTACAATCAAAACTTTAATGATAATTATTTTCCACAAAATTCTCAAAGTTCTTCTCAACAATATCTTTGTTGTGCAAATTGCGGGGGTCCTCATGACACTTTTCAATGTCAACCAATGAATGAAGATTATTGTGAGCAAAATTCTTGCTATGATCCTAATTCTTTTGGTTTTGACCAATATCAACCCCCGCAGTTTCCCGTCAATTATCCTCCTCAAGAGACAAGTAGAGAAATTTTGCAAGCTCAAGAAGACTTAATGGAAGCTATACAAGCCTTTTTAAAGGAGTATGATCATATACCTCCTAATGAAAAGTGCATGGCTTTATTGCTAGCCGAGGAGAGATTTCTTAAGATTAAGCAAGCTATGGAAGAAGAGCAGAATCAACCTGAAGTTTTACAAGAATTGCTTCTTAAGCTTATAAACGATTTGCAAATTCTTAAAGGAATTCAACAAGAGAAGAAGAAGCCGACAGCTCAAAGTTCTATTCCATATTGGAATTCTTCTATGATTGACGATGAAGAAGCTAGAGACAACTTTTTGAAGGACGTTTACACTTTCTTAAAGAAGTTTAGTCGTATACCTTTTGGAGTAACACCAAAGGTTATATTGATAGCTTGGGAAAGTTTTGGCAAAATTAAGGATGCTTTGACGGATAAGCAATATCGACAAGAGGATATTCAAGAATTGATGAGTAAACTCCTTGAAGATGTGCAAAATATCAGTGAAGAGTTTTCAGAATATATTAGTTATCCAAGCTGGAATCGTCCGCTTTTCTACTTCGATAATGACGATGATGAGTATACTGTTATATGGAGAAGGCCTAAAGCGATCACACCCGATGAACCAATCGAGGAGCCCGATAACTCTCTAAGTATGGGGGACGAGCATCTTGACACTATTCCGGCAACGGAATCGGACGAAGTAATAAAGTCTAGTGTCAAGATCCTTGTCCCAATCCCAAGTGAGCTTGAGGTTATTTCCGACGATACGTGTGATGTGCCCGTTCGTGATGATTCTTCTACTTTTAATGATACTTCGAGTGATGACGATGATTTTGAGGATGTCGAGTACGTTAGCTTCGAGGAAGTGAATGATGTCGAACAAGAAGAGAAAGAGTTTGATTTAGAAGATATTCTCTAAATCCAAGACGTTATCCTTCGTGAGAAATTATTAAACGTCCATCGTCTTATTACTAATATTGAATCTTTGAAAAACAACCCTACTCCTGATTTTGTGTTCAAGTCTCCTTCTTCATTTCCTATTCCCGCCGTGGATAGTGATTCGATCTTTGAGGAGTCCGATACTTCTTTTTCTCATTCAGGTAATTCTTTACTCGAATTCGAGTCTTTTAGCGATCATACGGAAGAGACGAGAATTGGCAGTACCACTACTCATGCTAATTACTCTCTTCCCGAGTATGATTCGTTTCTTTTTGAGATTGAGCCAGATCAGGGAGGGTTGACTAGCATTGCTATGAATAATAATTCAAAAAATGACCCTCTTTTAGAAGCAGTCAATTCTAATGATTCTCTTCCCGAGTTTGAATCATTTCATTTCGATCCGTCATTTCCTCATCCTCCTCCAGAACCACCAGGTGTTGAGATTTGTTTAAATTTTAAGCCCGATTCGGCAATGATTAACAATTTTGACGTGCTTAATAATGATGAACCTTTTGACCCGGGGGAAGGTGAAAATGTTGTTTTTCTAAATGTTGAAGAGGACGATTCCTTCACATTTACCATCCGTACTTTTCTCCCATTTGTCACCTACCCCAAGGCCTCTCCTTTATCTTGCTCCACCGGGAGTGAAGATACGATCTTTGACCCCGGAATCTTCACTTAGAGCCGGTAGTATCTCATTTGCTTCCCCATGGACAACTTAATTCGGGGTCGAGTCAAGCTCGTGACTCGGTTAACAAAAACAAGCATTTATATCTTCTTATCTATTTTCTAACAACTAATGAGAGGGGGCTTGCCTTTCCTTTCTCGTGTTTCATGTTTTGTTGGTTTGTGTTGTTTTGTCTAGGATTACCCGGATTTTGAAAACTCTCGTGCTCTTGGTTTTGTCCATTTATTTGAGCTTCATATCCTCAGCATCATTTCGGGAATCCCATATCCTAATCTTATCGATTAACCCTTAATACTTGAATTATGCTTTGAAATTAGTATGGGGGTAATAATATCACATTGAGGACAATGTGTAGCTTTAATATGGGGGGGATCTATCGATTTGATTATACCTGCAGCCGTTGTTCTCACGTAACCTGTTTTTCCACAAAAAATATGTGATTTATATGAAAAATAGCAAAAAAATTAAATTTTTATGCATAATAAAAAAAATTAAAAAAAATTAAAAAAATTAAAAAATTAAAAAATTAAAAAAAGTAAGTGTTTTGTCACAATTAAGGTTTGAGCGAGTAATTAATTTGTGGATACTCCGATTCGGGTTTTAAACATTAGCTTTTTCCTTAATCATTTAATGATGATAGTTATGTGTAGTCTCAATAGTCTTTAAACATGCTAGAATTGATTTGTTATTAACGTAAATGAGACTTGTGCTATCTAATCGTAGATTTTAAATATGCCGATGTTGGAATTTTTTATGGTCTATGCATTTGAGAATATCTTTCTTTAGAGATTTCTACAATTGCGAAGAAGAGAATTGATTGTGTTATTTTTAAGTCATGACATTAACGTTAGAATAGTTGGTGTTATTTCAAGCTCTTATGTTTAATTGTGGCTTGTTCTCCCAGTGTTGTTTCACATTTATATATAATTGTTTTTAAAATAGAGTTGTGGGTTTTTTGGTTAATAATTAGTTAATATAGAAAATTTTCTTTAGTCTACTTTGGTGATTGGATTGAGTACACATCAGGCAAACTTAGTTGGCATACTAAATGTATCACATTAATAAATATTTTGCCTTATTACTTCAAAGAGCCTTTAGGGTATATGGGATATAGTAGAATTTAATAAGTGAAATTTTAGCCTTATTAATTCCACTTAAAAGAGCACTTAGGATATATGGAAATGGAATATTGTTGTTTTACTTAATTTTGATCTTTAGTCGGATTCCTTAAAGACCTTAGGTATATGGAATGATTGAAGTTTGATCTTGTTTGTACCTTAAAGAGCATTTAGGGGTGCATATTGTGAAGGGTATATGGTGCAAATAAGATTGGTCCATTTATGTCTTAAAGAGCCTTAGGGTATATGACATGAATGGTGCCTTGCTTAAGTAGCCTAATAAAAGCCAAATTTTGGTTGCCTCGATGTGGACTTTAATCTTGATGACATTTGATCTTTTGAAAAGGGCTAGGAGCTAATTATTGCGTTCTTAACCGTTACGCTTTATTTTTGGAATTAATAAGTATCGAAATAAAAGTCTTAAAGAGCCTTCGGGTATATGACTTAAGTAAAATATTGAGATACAAAAGTAGGATTTGCGGGAGGAAAAGTAAGTACACAATTAGTATTTATGAGTAGTATTAGTATCATGACTTGTAATTGACAATGATCTTGTTTTTAAGCTTAGTATGGAAAAGTGAAAGTTGGGGACGATGAATTTATTTTGCTTGTTCCATGATCCTAAGTATTATAAAAAAAATGATGAAAAAAATAATGTTATTAAGTGTGGAAATAATGGAAAGTTATGAAAAAGCATAAAAAAATAATAATATTGAAAATGGAAAAACGGGGCGTTTCTTAACTATTGATTTCTTAATTCCTTTAGATGAGCACTTTGCTAATTTTCAAGGTGATTAGTTTGAGGGGATTGGAATTTTTAGTTTTAAAGCGCGTATTTATTACATTGCGTGAGGACACGGCAATACTTTAGTATGGGAGAATTTGGTATTCGCTATTTTATACATACTTTTTACCTTGTAAAACGACCCCAAAAGACCAAAAACATAATTAAAATGGCAAATATATGCTTGTTTTTGTATTTGTGTATGTGCAGGTACGGATATCAAGAAAAGGACAAAAATAAAGACATAAATGGACAAAATCGAGCATGGGATCGGAAAGTGCGCGAGAAAACGAGTCCAACGGTGCTTTCGGATTTAATTGGGCCAGCCCGTAACCCACTTAATGGGCCGGGCCAGCCCAAATATTATTAAGCCCAACAAGTGAGGAAGCCCAAGTAAATAAAATCAAGTGAAAATCAGATTCATATGAGGTAGTGACGTGGGGATGATGTAAGGGCATGTGCCTCAAAATTAAATCAATAGTTATGTGACTATCCACTCAAAGGAATGGGCAAGTAACAAATGAACACATGGCTTGGCATGTGTTGTTTAATTTTCATCTCATTTCATAAGTGCAAATGAAATATACGCAGGTCATATGGTGAAATGTGTATAAATATGATAAACAAGTGCATCACGTGCCCACAAATTAATTAGAAGAGCCCACATGACCAAGCACTATGGAAATGAAGAGAAAATGAGAGAGCGACACATAGCAAGGAGTGTGTGTATACATTTCCAATTCATTTCAAGGCATGATCCAACAGTCCTCAAGAATGCGTATAAATGAAGTGGTTGCTATGTACACGTGGCGAGCAATGACCGGTTGGATCTTATGGCAATCCGTGTGAAGGCCAATGATTGGCTCATAATGCCCAAATCATTGGTACAATATTTACACTTTCACCCTTCTCGTCTCATATAAATAAAAACGCCTCCCCTTCACCTAGACTAGTTTTTTTTTCCTTCTTTATTTTTTTAGTTTAGTTCTCTAGTTTTAGCTTATTAAAAATTTGTATTAGCTTATTTTGTTTTTTTCAGCTTAATGTACCTTTCTTATTTCAAGAATTTAATGTGATGATGTATTAAAATTAGTTTGAAGTTGATTATAAATCTTAGTTTACTTATTTGGTGCTTATTGGTTCGTTGATCTTTCTTTTCGTGTAGCTTATTAAATAAGCTGATTTTTCATACTTATTTTCTCGTCTTATTATTTTCAAAAAAAATTAAAATTTTGTTAAATGACTCCTATAAGCCTTTTAAGCTCATTCGAATCATTTTCTAAAGTTTTTATTCACATTTCGAAATAATAAGCAACAATAAGCTCAAAAATAGCTTATAGTTGAGTTTTTCTTGTTTTTGTTTAATTAGAAGTTCATATTTTCTGTTAATATTAGTTTCTAAATTGCTTATTTGGTACAAAATGAGTTTAAATTGCTAGATCCAATCTTTTGTATGCTTATTTGCTTAATCGTTTCGTCATTTTGTTTGTAAAGTGATTGTAGTTTGTTTAGAATCATAGTTGCTGTTTTAGTTTGCTTATTTAATTAATTTTTAGCTGATCTCGTTAATACCTTGCTTATCTTAATCGTTAAGTTGTAGATCTTGTTTTCTTTATTTCGTTGATTAAGAATTTATCTAGTTATAAATGCTTATCTAGTTATCTTGGCTTATTGAGTTTACTTATTTGATAGTGCTATTTGATCATGGCTTATCAGATTTGCTTATTGATTGTGAATAAGCTCATTTTCCTAACAATAGTCAATTTCATATTTAAGCTTTTTGTTACATTTTGTTTGTAAATTAAACTTGGGTTTCATTTGATTTAAATATCTCGTAAATGGGCCTTGTTTGATTTGAATCAGTTTAAGCTTTGTTAAGATCTCAATTAAATAAATTTTGCTGCGTTTAAATTGTTGGAAACAATAGGGGAAAGTTATTTTCACACGAATGAGCTTGGTTTGGGCCACGTTTGGTTGTATAAAAAAATGAAAACTGCTTGATTTCGTTACTTATGAAATGGGCTTGCAAGTGTATTGCATAATTTGTGAAATATGAATATTATAACATGTTAAAAGTTGATGATCTTTTTTGTGTTTTTTTGGTACCAGTCATCTCATGAGGCTAGGAGCTTACGAGTTTATTTAGCTAGACCGACTTTGATTAGTTGTTTTAGCTAAATAAATCGGGTGGTATTCTTTTAATTGCGGGTCTTCAAATCGGTTACATTTTCTATCATTTTTCAATTAATTTGTGTAGTTTTATTATATCATTTTATAATATGTTTTGATTTTTGCCATGCTTAGTGTAGATTTATTTTTATTTTTAAATGCTATGTATTGTCTTTTCGATTTACATTCCGTCATTTATTTTTAATGCAATTTAATTTCTTGTCATTTATTTTTAAGCATTTCATTTTACTTGTCATTTTAATTCGTTAAACCTAATCCCGCACTTAATGAACATTACACGTCACTTAGCAAGCATTATTTTAGTTTAATTTTCTTAGATAAATTTTAGTATAATCTTGTAGATTCAAAACTTAGAATTAATATTAGTTTAATTTTTAGTATAAAAATAGTTTAAAACCAAAAGTTTAGCTTTCCTTTTATATGCTTTCCTTTTAAGTATATTTAGAAAACAAAACCAAAAACTTTTATGACATTCAAGCTCAATTTACAACTTGAACGTAGATTTCCATTCACCTCTCGTCGAGGAAACGATCCAGAAGGTTTTTTAAGATTTCACTTTGGTTAAAAGTGAATTTCTTAACCCGACGGAAAATACTATACTATACTATAATTGATTATCTTCCTTATTATTACTTATATTATATATTATATATATATTATATGTGTTAGTTTGGACGGATCACCCCTCCTTACCCAAGTCCTTGTTCCTGGTTTATAGTATCCCTTACATCATTTTGCAATGGCAACCCCCATGCGGAACTTCTTATGAAAGTGAGGAGGCAT